>JAHZMY010001632.1:0-15190 GCA_027743915.1 Seira sanloemensis | reverse complement strand
GAGGGCGCCACCTCCGAGGAGAAGGGTGGAGCCCCTGCCCGAAGAACAGATTAAGACTGAGATGTCGGATTTGGAGGTGAAGCAGAGGGAGCTGGAACGCCAGGGAATTACCCTCGAGGGCAATATCAGGCAGATGATGGAGGTAAGACGAGATAATGTTTAAAGGATATTTTTTTCTCGCAAAAATATATTAGATGACAAATAGTATGAGTCACAGCAGCCACAACTACCAGATTCATTGTGAAAAAAATGGGTGCACACAAGAAAAAAAATGTAAGTTAGGGAACAGCAGGGGAACAAGTTCAAGATCTAGAACATTTTTTCCTCTTCAAAATCATGATTCATTTTTCATGTTTGTTTGGTCGTACATACATCATAGGACAGAGAGAAATGTGAAATGATTTTTTTTCCAAAACTGAGCACGTTTTCATAAAGGCTGTTTTTGGTCGTGCGAGTCGTGATCCAAGCAGCACACATTTCCTCAACTTTTTATCTCTCGTTTTTTCGAGAGAGAGGAAAGCCTGATCAGAAAAAAGTTAAAGCTTTTACACAACTAAAAGCCGTGGCATTAGGTTTAGGTAGCATTGAACCCAGAAAAAATGAGAGAGAAAATCTTTAGCAAAGGCAATAATATTATGGTAGCTCTAGTCTACTTTATTAACTTTCTTATTTCGCTGAACATAAGCAGTGGTAGAGAAGAAAGAATCGTTTAGAGTTTAGAGACCGGGACTAGACTTAAAAACTCAAAAGACTCAAACCCTAAATGGCAAAATGAGAGGACGAAAAAGAGTTCAGCGTTTGAAATGAGCCAGAGCCAGTGCCATTTCTGCTGAAGACTTTTTGAGTACACATGAAAAAGCTGATCAAATGTGAAGAAGACCAAGAGTATAAGGGTATAGGTATTTAATGACGAAAAAGGTAGTACGCAGAAAAAAATAAGAGGTACATATATTTACGTTGCACACAGGTTGAAGATACAACGTAATTGAAAATTGAAACAGGTAGTTTAGGCTGAAAAGGAGAGGGGTTGACGGTGCCAGTTGAAAAGGAGTCAAGCTCGTTTTGAATCTGAGGAGTTTTTAGTAACCACTTATTAGTAAAACCCTTGTATACGAAAAGCGAAAAAGCTACGACTTTTAGCTAGCATATTTTGGGGAATCCAGAAGTAAATTATTATTTGACAGAAATTCCATTTAACTTCATATTTGAGTTTTTAGTCAAAACAAAAATCATCATATTGCATAATGTATTGCGGCACCTGCGACCCTTCCCTTATCCCAAGTTTTGCTCATCTCTTCAGGAAGCCCTCTGCGATTTTAATCCTTCTTTGGTAAACTCACTGCCGCGTTTTTTCGCATCTTTTTTTTCGTGATGTGACATGAATATAAATACATTTATTTCTAAACCTTTAAAAAAATACGAGCTCTTTGCAAAGAGAATCGACACAAAACTTTGAGCTTTAAGCTTTTCTATCTCTTCGTTTTCCCACATGTCACATACACCAAGTTTAAATTCAAGATCTAATTCAAATGTTTTTTTCCTTCTTTTTAAAAATATATGCCTCATTCTTCACATGTAGTTTACTATTATTACATCAAAAGTGATTACCATTTCGGTGTTTTAGAGCTCTCTCTCTGCATGAAGCATGACATGAGTTACGTCAAGCACTACACGCTACTAAATTCTGCTCATAAAACATAAAACTCTTTTTCCGTGGGAAAGAAGTCATCTTCAGTTTAGTTTATTAGATGTAATATGAAATTGCTGGTTGTGCGTCGATCCAGCAGAGTTGAAATTTGGGAGGAACGGCATAAAGAGGAAAAAAGTTTGTCATTCATCATGAGTCATGAGATGAAGGTACTTTCGGACTACTTTGTCATTACCACGGTTTATTTTTTTGAAAGAACCGTTCTCATTCTTCAATATTTTGAAAGGAAATGAGAACTAAACAGGCCTGTAGACAAGCCTGTGTAAATACTGTGAATTTCGTTTTTTTTGCAGAGGGTGAGTCATATTCGCAGTTTGGGTAGATATTCGTTTAAAACTTTGGATTTCGGGTGATGGTGATGATGAGATGACTTTGAAAAGAACTTTGAAATGGATGATGTGGAAGGTGGAAGAATTGGTGGAACTTGAATACGTTTTAAAATTAATATGCAGCAATGTTGATTAAGAAGATTATGTGCATAAAGTAATGAGATGAGTGTAAAATTTGAATTCGATGAGTTTTTTGTTATTTGAAAATACTCGTCCAATTTAAAATATTCAAATATGGTGTTTCTTTTTCAAATGATAATGAAAAAGTTTGTTAATGTACTTTAAAGTTTACGCATATGTATGTACCTATCTAAAGGAGGACCCACAACATAATAATAGCATAATTGTAGCATAAATCAACATCGGGTTCAAAATAAATTTCGACTGCTATAAATCCCCTACGGATTGAAAATTACTTGGTTTTATTTTTAATCATGTAGTCTACGTTGTAGCACACTCGGTAACTTCTTAATCTGTGCCGTTAATTGTTAATATAATACGTCCAGAACTCTGAAATAGGAATGCGACTCTGAAAAGACTTTCAAAAATAAATTTGCCAATTTTCTCGCTGCATTGTATTTAAAATATATGTCATAGTCATAATCAAAATAATTTCTGCCCTAAACTATCACCTTTCTTTAAAATTCTGAAATCAGAGCCAAATTTTACTTCGATTTAGGAAATTTTCCGAAATTAAGTAATTATACAGTGATGCCGATGCCCACTAAGCAAACGCTTAGATCTGCTATAAGTAGATGTAAGGATACAAAAAATCTTCATCTTGTATCTTTTTTTTAAAAAAAAACTGATTATTCGTCATTTTATGTCAAATATTTTATTACGTATTTTGTCATCATCAACGGTAATTTGTAACCGTTTAGAGTTAAAATTTTCATGAGACGCATCAAATTAAATTTCTTGCTATGATTTTTGCACAACGCCAATTGCAGATTCCCCCCAGGGGGCCAAGTAATGTGTAGTTTACGTAAAACACGGCCAGATTTGTAGAAAGAAAATGCAACGTGCAAATGACACTTCGCTTTAACTTTGTCTTGATTATTCCAACTGGTCGCCAGTTCTAATGCCTAAATAGTCATACACAAATGAAAAGCTTGCATTTTAGATTGACTCTTTGAAGTCTTAAGTTTTTACTCTAAGAAGGTATACATTGTGTGAATTTACATTCAATTGGATTCAACTAATGAATGTACAACTGTCATTGTATACTAAAATGTTCGCATCTCTGGAAAATCATGTCGGTGTAAAAAATGCACTAATATCTCTTCATTAGCTTTTCTTTCTAATTTCTATTTCAAACTTCCTCCAACAGTCAGATCTAAATTGATTTGTTCGAAAATTAAACTAATTATTATTTTTCACATGAATTTAGGTAGTATTAAAATTCGTGGGTAGCTCGAGAACGTTGGATTCACCATATCTGTCGTTCGAGCTAAAATACGTTTGAACTGCCAACAAGGGCAAGGTCGTCGATTATTGGTGAATCTTTTGATCTGGAAGCAATTGAATTAATTGTTAGGTATTTTCTCTCGCAATCATATAAATTTAAATGGCAGCTTTTTGTCTATCGATTCGTCCATTTTTATGAACTTTCCCACTAAAAATGCTTCGCTTAGAAATTATCCTCAGCACATGAAGTTTGTTCCTTGCGCCAGTTTGCCAAACTCTAATTCAGCAAAGTGTTGAAACCCCATACAAATTTTTAATTACAATTTGGCCTGACAAAATCTTACGAAATGCTCGTCCAAGTCATCATTACTACACATCTACAGCTCTATCTGTCAATTTTTGCCATCTCTATTACCTATTGACGATTCTTCGCCTGATCACGGAAGTATGTAAAGCAACTTCGCATTTTGAGTCAGTTGCGTAATCACGAATCATCGCCATCATCATATCCCCCAAAAAAATCCAATCGATCAATTCCCAAGCCTCAAATGTTTAATCAACCTGCCACCATCACCATCATCAACATGATTCTAAAAGACAAAAGCGTGTTGAAACATTGTATGTATGTATGTGAGGATTTGAGATTTGTAACTCTGAAAACTATTATAATTATGGGTGCTGTAGCGGATTGCGAAAGTCCTTTAAACATAAATATTGCATTTTCGATGAACACGGCACCAGGTCAGCTCAATAGAAGAAGGTGACGGCGACTCGATGATGACGAGATGAGAATCACGATAACATTAAAAAATACAGCGATGGTTTATGGTTTATGTGTCTGTTGCAGGAAGATATTAAAAAAGNGATAACATTAAAAAATACAGCGATGGTTTATGGTTTATGTGTCTGTTGCAGGAAGATATTAAAAAAGTCAGTAGGATGAGAGACTGTCATCATGATTACGATTATGATTATGATGATCGTAGATGATGACGAGGTAAAAAAATATATATTAGCTCGTACTCGTAGCGTCGTAGCCAAAGAGATTAGAAGAGATTGTTATCATCACGCACAAGGCACAACTATCTCAGCTAGAGTCGCGGCGCGCTAAGCGTCATTTCACGAATCTGACATTTACTACAGCGAAATTAAAGAGAGGATTTTTTTGGGTCAGCAGCTTTTTTTCGTGAGTGTTGCGCAACACACTTGCTGCAGTTAAACAGTTAAACTGACATGTAGAGGAAAAGTGGGAAATTGACTGAGTTGTTTGTTTGATGTTTGGTCTATAATTGATAGCGGAATCAAGTCTGTTTTGGATCTCATCTTGACAAACTCTAGTAAATTCGAATGTGCTGTCTTATAAAAATGATGATAAACAGGGACTTTTGATTTGGACACGTTTAGCCTACATTGGCGTGCGTGTGTCTGTGCCGGCTTGGTCAAAACTTTGGAGATGAAATTTATTTTAAATTGTCGTTTATTTTGTTTTGCGAACAAAGTAGGGCAATGTGACATTAATTGTTAATAGGTGATGCCTATGTTTAACAATTAAATTGTGTGGATGTAAAGTAGTGAAATAGATAAGCATTTAGGGATGAAGACGAGATTTTTTTGATAGATTATCAATTGGTCTATTGGTCACCACACGCTTATAACTTATAAGTATTGGTATTCACTTGCGTGACAATTGGTAAATTAATTCATTTTGAGGAATGATTGGAACGTACCCTTATCGCGATGGAGATGATATTTAAAAATTTTAATGAGTATTTTTATTTAGGCCAATTTTTTGCCTTTTTGGTAGCAGGCGACCAACCTTTGCTTTGATTGGCTTACAAAATTGTATTACACTCAATAGATTGACTAACAAAAATAAATGGAGGGGGTGTATAAATAATATTTGTACATATATTGTCAATTGTGCAAATTAAAAAATTGGCAGTGCGCTCAATGTGTTCCGCTAACCCCACGCAATAAATAATCGGTCTTTTTAAAATGATGACAAATTAACTAATGTCACTTTTGTCGGAAAAGCTCTCCGTTTCTTACTCAATGAAAAAATGGTCACAATTTGGGCTGCTTAAAACTCAGCAAATTCTTCATAATCATAATCTACTTAATCTGAGCTTAAATGAAGAAAAAACGCTTTTCACAGGGACAATTTTTGATGCCGCTTGAATCTGACTTTTCAAACTCTAACTGTGAAAATTCGCATGAGTCACATTCCCATATTCCCACAATTTAGTAAAATGACAATGAGCTTGTTTTTGTTTGAAACGGAAGTAGAAATGACGTTACGTTTTTTTTCATTTCTCGTCATGCATATTATGAAAGGGTGTACCAGTCCAATTCAAACTAATCTAAAAAGTCCACAAAACCGTGAAATTACCCAATTCACTTAATAACGAAAAAAACCTCTACTTTTTAATTTTCAGGGGGATGACGACTCATCTCTGGATGTTGCTGGTGGTGCTGATGCTGCTCAAAATTCTAATCCTCGTTCGAAGCCAGCCGACAACAGTGAGCAGTTGGATGAGATGATTATCCAATTGTGGAACATTGTGAATGAGAAGAATGACATCCTTCGGCGACAGACTGAGCTCGAGTACTTGAGAAGGAGTCACCGGCTCGAGGTGACCATGACGAAAAAATATATATTTATATAAATATGTAATGATAATAACTACTGTTCGCTCAAAGTCAACGGTTGACATCCTGTCGCAATCTATAATTTCACATGAAGAATGAGGGGAAATTATTAAATTGTGAAATGATTTTTTGATGAATAGGAAATGCAAGCGGAACTCGAGTTTCAACTGAGGATACTCATGGACACTCCTGAAAATCAGAGGGCGTCCGATCACGCAAAGACTGAACAACTTCTGCTGGACCAGTGAGTACCGGATAATTAAATTATGAAATAAATGTTAAATTGTCACTTTGCCTTTATTGCATAGTGTGCCATACATACAATGAAGGGAAAAATGTGCTATGCAAAACTAGTCCAGTAAAAAAGTGTCGCAAGTCTAAGGTTTCAGTTCCATCATTAATTTTTTTATGATGTAATGATCTTAATTTGCTAAAGAAAATTACTTTGATGTTTGGCAAAATTAATGAATTAACCGTGATCTCTATTTGACCAATTTTATCATTTTATTAGATGTCAATGCCACCTATACTGTTCTAAAGCTAATTGACCTTTAAAGATATAAGATTATCTTGAGAAAGTTTGAATAGATAAGCTTAAAACCACCCCAGACCTATCTTGAGTTGTGGACCCACAGACAATCCCAAAGTATAAGGAACTTCTGTTTTGCATTAGCCTTTAAAACTATGATTAAACTGTTTAACGATTGTTGTTACTTTTTCCCACAGGCTGCTCAAACTCGTGGACGAACGAAACGAAGTCGTGGACTGGCTAGATTACCACAGGCAGATGGACCGGGAAGAGGAGATGCACGTGACCAAGTCCATCAGCGAGTACAAAAGGCAACACTCCCCCGGCCTAGCGGAAATGGTCTCGCAGCTTAAGCTGAAAGCCAAGAGCAAATCGAAAAAAGACAAGGATAAATCAAAGTCCAAAGGGAATAGTAACGAGTCCAATGGCGTCACGAAAGGAAAGGGTTCAACGAAGGCGGAGCAGAGTCATAATCATCATCCAGATCAGGACAAGGACAGTACAGCGTCATCCTCATCCGGGACAAAGTTGAAAAGAAAGGAGTCAAAATTGTCAGGGGTGTTCAGCACGCTGAGGAAGAAGACGAGTAAGAGCAAGAGCAAACAGGTCGACGAGGATAAGGATGTTGATGAAAGTGTCGTTGGGGGAAAGTAAAGGCAAATGAAAATGTGGGACTTTCGTTTGCGTATGATTTGGCATTTAAAAAAGTCGGAAGAAATAAATGTAAATCCAGATGTTAGAAAAATGAATTTGTCGGTCGAATTGGACATTTAAAAAAATTGGCTCCGGAAATAATATTTTTTGTTATGATCGGAATTTTATTTTGTGCTTTTAATTCGAAGTTATATGTTACTTACAAATATGTTCTCAGCCATCTTTTGAAATTCCTTTAAAGTCGGTTCAAGTTATATTTTACTGATATATTTACCAGGAGGAAAAAAATTGCAAGCAAAACCTCTCATGTCGTTTGAAAAAAAGTCACTGAAGCCATTCCCATACCACATTAATATGTACCATGCGATTGACAATTTTTACAGAATGTGCAAACATTGAAATGATCATTCCAATATCCAACTTGCGTTGTTTTTTAATGTAAATTCAAGGCAATTATAACTTGTCCATTTACTTTGAGACTCTCTGTAGTAGTACCTAATAAACGAAACTTGAGCTAGCATAATAATAATAGCATAAAAGTTATTGTGAGAAGCTGTATAACCTTATTGTGCACAGGTGGTATTAATATGAATATTACGTGAATAATGATTTTATGCTTATTAAACTATATGAAAAAAATATTATATATACTTTTATCTTTATGCCTTCCTCAAATCTCACCTTATAATGAAAAGGATATGCCTTATTGTTCCATGTAGAAACTGATAAATACCTATATATATTTTATTCTGAAAGCTAACTTCAGCTAGCTATTAACAATTTTAATATCAGTTTTAGATCCACATTCGATTTGATAGTCTTTTCGAATAGTTAGTATAATTTTATCAATCTGATCGCTTATGTAGCATGTGATGACAAGGAAGAAGATGCGAATTATGATAGAAATAAAAGTAGAGCCTTAAAGTACTTGCATTTGTTTGCAAAACATTATTGTTAATTATAGAAAAGTGCTTCCTTATTAAAAACTATTTAATATTTTCTGCTTACAATTTAGACAGATGCCTTACGACAAAGTAATTAAAGTGTCTTCCCTCCATTTCCATTGGAGCTGACTTGAAAAACACCTATTCTGAAACTATTTTAGGTCCATTCACAAAGAACCTGAGCAAACCTTTATGAATGGCTCTTTGATTGAACTCAAATGGAAAAGTCGTCTGAAATGTAAATAGGTACAATAATTTGATTGCGACGTACATATTTTTGTAGAGATTTCTAAAAGAAAAGAAGAGTTAACGCAGAAGGTAAAATAAATAGCGCACACTCTACTTGTATATGTATAGTAATAATATTTTTTTTTGAAGGAAAATGATGCAATAATAACTTTAACTACTTTAACTGTAAGTCAAATCTTATAAAGTCTTTATGTCTTTACTTGTACTTTTGCTTTAATTCTAAGTTCTTAATCAACAATGTATAATCCTTCATTTGTTTTTTGTTCTCATCAAACTTGCATTCCGAAAAAAATATACGTACTCGCTATAATCTGACTATTACGTAATAATAAAAGACTCAATCAGAGTTTTTATATATATATTTTAAATGTTTTTAAAAGCTAGTACTTGAATGTGTCTGTGTACAATTTTATATATTATGATGATTATATTCAACTTTTATTTGGTGTGAACTTGCATGTAAAAGGCCATTTCTAATGGTGTAAAGTATTATTCAATATTATTCCAACTTTGTCTAATAATTCAATTAACTTTTGGAGGAGAAAATGATAATAAAAACGCAATAAAAGATTTTTTGGCTTATCATAATTTATTTACATGTAGATGCAACTTTTAAAGGACTCAAATCTTCTAAGATTCATCTAAAGTAGATTAAATATATGAAGTTCGCAAAAACGGCAAAATTTTAAAAACTACGACGAAGTTCTTTTCAAAATGGTACTACGGTTGAATTAGATTTTTTAGATTAGATATTCCTTCTTCAGGGCCGTAAACAAATTCATGCAAATTCACAAAAGACAGAAGGTCGTAGTCTCTGCTAATTTCCCATTTACAATATCTCAGGCATCAAAACATTTGCAAAACTTATTCGGATTTTTGAAACTCGTATCCTGTTCCATCAAGTTGTTATTTCGCCTAAACATGTTAATTTCTTCACTTGATTTGTCGCAACTCCGCTCTTGACCTAGATTTTTATTTGACTTGTAGAACGCGTTGGAGTTGTACTCAACTACGGCAGAACTGGGATGAGGATGATGGTGAGAGTTTGAACTCTGCTGAAAATATTTCTTCCTGTAGTATCTGCCCCCGTGACGAAGACATTTCTTACAGATGCCTATCATGAAGACGTAGCAGACCTCGACCGCGCTGAGAATGCTAAAGCCCAAAGAAAGTCCCAAGAGACCTCCAGTATTTGCTATATTTATGCAAGAGGAGTTTTAAAAAATTGGGAATTAGTTTAAAAAATTGAGTGCGAGGAATGGAGCAATATTTAGGTGAAATGTTGAGTGAAAGCAGTTGTGGTATATCATTTACAAAATACTACCGATGAGATCGATCGTGTTATACAATTTTCTTCGGAGCTTTGGAACTACCGTGTCTGAGCCCATGTAGATGTGCACGATGGAAATCCGGTGCTGCATCCTAAAAATTCAAAAATAATTTAGCTGTAAATATTATTGAAAATACCTTTAAATACACACCAAGTAGACTTCCGCAAACCTATATTAGCAATGGTAGTTTCATATTGCCCCAATTTATAAATTAGTTCTTATTTATATGCTCATGCCTTCAAGTTCTAGGAAATCATTTAATCATTAAATCTTTTATATTCCACTTGCCAATCAGTGTTTGGATTGGACTGATTGTCCGCAGAAGCATCCTGTGAGCCTTCCCCTGCCCAAAGGATGTTACTCGACTGAAGCGTGGCGGAAGTGACCTCAGTATTGTAGGCGAGATTGTTGCAGGAGTAGATGCAGTGCTTGCATTCTCTATCCATGTGCGAAAATGCTTTTGCTGGAGAGCAAAAAATTTACGCAAAAAATGTCAAAAAAATATTTTTCATATAAACTTGGTAGATGTGCATCTCACTTTTTAAATTGTGGAGCTTTGGGAAATTTTCATCTGAATGAAGATAACAGGAAGTTGTGTAGCTTACCTTCAGTTTCTCGTACACATTTGAAATCCTCAGAATTTGGACTCGAGCTGCAAACGTCAGTGATCGTGAGTCCTAAATTCGAAAATTACAAAAAGTTAGTTTCAAAATGATCAGCAAAAGGATAAATTCTGCACAAATTTGACCTTTTTACTCTAAAAGAACATTTTATAAATTAATTGTTCAAAACGGTAGCGTGTAAAAAGTAAGCGCATTTTGAACTTTGCGTTTTGATGGACAATCGGCAATTATCTAGAATATAAAAGCAGTGAAAAATATTGCATGATCTTACTTGGAGTGTGGTACATGACACATTTACATTTGTCCAGCAAAATGGCGTTCCAACACTCTTCCTGGCAATTTGCTTTGGTGTAGGGCTTAAAGAACTTGAGTTTGTACTCCTTGTTAAAGTAGCAGTTTCGTTTATTCTAATCAGAATAAACGAAAATTTTAAAAAGAATTTCTTTCCTCTAATTTGGCCGGAAATTGTTTTTCTAATTTACATGATCGTAATCAGCAATGCCCGGATCGGAGACGGTCACATCCGGCGTGACCTGTAAAAATGCTTCTCGATTCAACCCAACAATGCTTCCCAAGTCAGCTACCCTTGGGGCCTCGATGGGGGCGTGGAGCAAGATCTTGATGCCTTCGGAGTCGGAGGAAGGGCAAAAACTGTTGTCGATATCTGGATCGACTAGGACAGATAAGCCATTTAGCATTCCAGCGCGTTGTTGACGGTATGGGAAACGCTGTTCTTCTTTGATGATGAGGTTATCCTGGTACTTCCACTTGCGCCACTCGACGACCTCCGAGTCGTTCCAGAACGGGGTCTCACGGTAACGGGTAGCTTCATGAATGTCCTTCCTAACAAATACAGTAAAAGTTGTCAACGTATCAAAGCGCTTAACTTTAATCACATCAATTGTAAAATAATAGTAAACTGAAATGAAGTATTTTGTATTTTCTTAGAGTGCGAGTGCCCCAAGTTTGAACAACTAGATACTGATTGTTAAACTATGAGATTTGGGGATCGTGACATTGTTACATAAGACGCAATGCATCGACGTCCTCAAAACTCTCCAACATTTTTACAAATACTTTAATTGTGCGCTACATAAAATATAAAGCTGGATAACATATAGGGTGTTTCAAAGGTTTCGCTCCGCCTTTTAAATATGTACATCGTACATAAACCTTTGGAAACTGAGATTCAAAATCCTTGGTCAAGATCTTTGAAACATTCTGTATTTTTTCTGAAACACAAAATAGTTCCAAATCTTCAAAAGTCCTGAATTCTGTATTTTTGCATAAAATATTCAAATATTTTGCAGCTTTCTTTCCTCCTCTGTCTCTAAAAAGTACATAATGTTTTGAAAGCATTTGAATATTGGAAAAAGATTTTGTATTTTAAATATATTTTAGCCACAAGTATCAAAATATAAAATACTTTTGATGCTTAAAAGCCAAAAACACAAGATATAAAATACGCATTTTGTATTTTAAATCCTTGTACTTTTCCAAGGCATGATATAATAATTAAATGAAATCTTTGATTAATTAACCTTTCTTTAATCATCCTCTGCTGCGGAAGGGCGTTAAAGGTGCAGCACATTCCGTAATCCGTTAATATCGGACGAAACAATTTCTCGCACTCAAACTCCTGAGACTCCCACTCACAAAATCGAAGAAGCTGGCTACAAGACTGGCTATTCTAAAATTGATTTTTAAAAGACAATGGATTTTTAAACGCTTTACTTTTAAAAAAGAATAATTATTTCTGTACATCTAGCAAGAAGTCATTCAATTCCCTATCCATTTTTGGCGACGGCCCATTTTCAGCCGCCTCCGGAATCATGATGAATCCCCGGCTCTTCGCAAAGCCGCGACTTTTGATGAAACTTTGCTGGGACGAACAAAGGCCATAGATGACCCGCAGTGCGTCCACTGTCTCATTCCGTTCTTCTTCTGAGGACGCTTTTCGGTATCTTTCCCTTAATTAAGCATGTTTAAAGGGTCATAGAATAATGGTTTAAATAAATATATATATTTCTAATTAGTTTGCAATAAAAAGGCCGTACTCAAATCCTTGTACTTTCTGCTTAGAGAATGGATTCATGTTGCAGATTGTCACCGCCGGGAATGGGACCGACGAGATCTCTTCTTCGGATGGATTGAATGTGACAATTACTACCGGAATGGAGCAGCATAAGAAAAGCATAAGATATACATATGCATTCAACATTTTACCTTACAGCGTTCAATACAAATATTTCAAATGAACCTCATTCTTCACAAAAATCGCATGAATTTATTCCTTTTAATTTCGAATATTTATTCAAGCCAAATTTATTCAGGATATGCATAGGCATTAAAATTGAAATTTAAACTCAATAATTTACTGAATTTTACTTTTGGAAGCTTATTGCATTGATTCATCTGTTAGATTGTGAAAATTAGCAAATGTTTCGATCACCTGAAACTGGCGCAAACTCTTTTCAACAGTGAGCATTCTTTACCGCCCTTGGTACATATGAACTTTTATTTTTACGATGATTGTTATTATGATTATTTTTTTAATCAATAATGAATACGTCAATATTCCGTTCTACGTTGACAAATAAAATCTAGTTTCTATTAGAAACAAGAACGTGTTAAAAATGGACGGACGGGAAAGGGATATATTACGTCATATGAAACAAAACTGGGTCTGGGTGCAAATGAATTTTTAATACTGCAAAATTATAAGGCAATACAATAAGGATCCTAATGTCTTAAATGAGCACTCTCAATCATGCCAAATTTTACCTCATTTAATCCCTGTAGGCAAGCTTTGATAATGAATGACGATTTTGAGCTACTATTATTAAATATTTACAGAAATTTCTTACCCGGGTTATCATAATACTGCGCCCAGACCTCATTGATCATGTACACTGCAACCGTCAGGCATGCACCAAACGTGACCAGCCACAACATCCTAAACGCATGCAAACTAGAATTAATTATTTGTTTCATTTTAACTTCATGCAACAGAAAAATTAACTCAAAACGATCAACAACTCAATGAAACAATAATGTTCCCATTTACCTTTCAAGGCAACTTTGCTTCTGACATGAGCTTTCATGATGCTGCCCTACACAGTGGCAAAATGACATTAAATAGAGTAAATTTTTAAGCAGGAGATTGTACCTCTTTTCAAACTCAAGGAGTCTACCCGTCGTCTCCGAAGAGTGCTTCCAGTGTCCCCAATCGCCGGACTTGTAAATATCCTTGTCTCGGGCTCCATGACAATTTTCATGTGAAACTTTGATATCATTGTAGATTAAATAATTTTTCGAAATATTCGTTCCAGGCTGGCGCTGTGACTTGTAGTCCTCCAGTAGCGATTTCTCTGACATGCTGAAGACCTTGGATTGGGGAGTGAGCATATTGCCCCAGACAAGAATGGAAATTAAGCTTGCCGATTGCTAAACATCCGGTACCGAATTAGATTGAAAATAGGAAGATGCACTCCTTTTTGTAAACTTTTTTCAGGAGAATCATTAAAATGACATCATTTGCCTGAAACATGTGACTCAAGTCATGAGTTCTTGCGGGGGGCGACTGTAACGAAGCACGTGAAATCGTCATTTTCCTGCGGAGGTGGGGAGTGGGGAAGCATTTTCTTCCAAAAACGTTTTGGCTATGAGTAACGAGGTGCCTTGTTACATTTTATGCAACTAAGTATAATGTTGTCTGGTATTCCAGTTAATCCGGTTGCCACAGCCACTTATTGTTTGCGAAAGAGGTTGGAGTTTTATCTGATTGAATTGATCAAACAAGGTTTGCATAAAAGTTCTCATTAAAGCGTCGAAGGTAAGTTTTTTGCTCTAAAAAAATTGGGCACATCCAAATTCCAAAGCAACAAAGCCGTATCTCATTAATATAGAACGTGATGCTTCCGTGGCACGATGAATGATGAACAGGTGTGAAGGAATTTCCTTTTAGTCCAGGTACTTGACAACTTCGTTCAATCAAAGTATGTTCAGCGTCGTCCATACTTTCACCTAAATTTGCTCTGTTGGCTTCGGAAAATGGATTCACGGAGAATGTAGGAAAATAAAATGTTTCGGGATTAACAATGATTATTGATTGTATTTGTGAAATGAATTTTTGCTACCAATTGTCTTTTTAGAAACTTTTAAATCAAAATAATGTCACGTATCATCCAGCGCTAATACTTATTATTATCACTATCGGGGCTATAGCTCTTTTACGGGTTAGCTTTTATGGAATA
The DNA here is from genome assembly GCA_027743915.1 of Seira sanloemensis. NCBI lineage: Eukaryota > Metazoa > Arthropoda > Collembola > Entomobryomorpha > Entomobryidae > Seira > Seira sanloemensis. The sequence goes on along the minus strand of JAHZMY010001632.1, from coordinate 511 downwards.
ACTTTTTAGGGATTAGTCAAAGCAACGATAGCTTTCAAAATTTGTAAAGTGTTGCAAATTTTCTATGTTATTTCAATGAAAATATTTTTCGCCACGCAAAATCAAAAGTGATAAAAGTATTTCCTGCGTTTTCATAAAAGCTCTTTCCTAAAAATGTTCTCCTGTTAAGGTTATTCCATTGTGGTCCCAATGGTGGCAACAGTAGATACTTAACCAATTACTTCAAGTTTATCGGCCGTTTCGGGGTAATGTGAAACACTTTGAAGCCTGAATCATACAACCTGAATTGAATCAACAATACATAAACTTAGTCGCGCTGGCTGACATAAAATCGCATACATCATGAAAAGAACCTCGACACGAAAGGAAGTCCAAACTGAATACAAAATTTACCCAAAGTTCTAATTTTTTATTATCCTTTTTCTACTTTCAATTTTATTAATCTTACATGCCACACTTGATTTATACTGTTTTGATCGAGTTACATCAACTTTTGCGTGCCCTTTCAAAC
>JAHZMY010001631.1:0-15919 GCA_027743915.1 Seira sanloemensis | reverse complement strand
GCAACGCTGCTACTGAACAATACTCATTCCTTGCGCATAATCCGAAGTCACGACCATGTTTTTATAAAGTTAAGAGAGACGAGGCGAGTCTCAAACTCAAGGTCGCCACAAATGTCTCAATTCTATTTACTCATTTCAAAAAGTTAAGCTACTTTTGCATCCTGTATCACGACCATGTCAGTTTTTCACAATGAAACCCTTTGAGACTCTCTGCCCGTATGAATTGGAAGAATGTGGTGGTGATGAGACCTACTGAAATGGTATCGGTGCATTCACCATAATTTAATCTTTGGTAGTAATCACACTCTCACGTCCGATCATTGTCACTGACATTTCATTCAATGAAGTCAGATCATTAGCGAAAAAGGGATTTTTTTCTTTCTCTTCTTGATTGTATTCCAGTTATGCACTTATCCTGCTTATATCCTCTTTAGTATGTACTTATGATTTTGTATCGAATTTAATAAAAAATATTTCTGTGGAAAATGCATCGTCATGATTTTTTCCTCTTCCCTGGCGTTTACGACTCCTTTTGTCCTCCTTATTTGAATTCCTTGTGTCTGCTCACTTACATCTTTATTTCAGTCACACAGAAAGGAAAAAAAATCCTTATCATCGTCATCAAGCATTCCAGACACAAAGCAAAGCTTCCACAAAACTTTTTGTTGACTTAAGCTGTGACTTTTGGAGGCCTCGGGGAGAGTATGTATATAGAATTGGTAAAAATCTTGGAGTCGAATCAAGGGAACTGCTGAAAATGATGGACTCGAGTTCATTCATGAGGACGCGGATGGGTAGCATAAAAGGCGCATCTAAAGAGAGGGGGCGGATCTCCCAACAACTTTTGACAATACGCGAAAAAAAAAACCATCACAATTTGTTCCGCCGTGTAACGTAACATTCCCCACTTCAAAGACTTACACGCTCTCAGGAAAGCGAGATTCCTACTCAGAGGTTTGATATGAGGAGCCTCTTCATCATAAAAAATGGCGTTCCTACACAACGATTCTTATTTACGATCGTGGAGATGTTTTGAAAAAGTATATACAAAGTTTCTCTTTTGTGTGAACATGACATTTGCAGGGAATGGCGAGCCACTCAAGAGCAAGGCCACAGACATTTTTTCAGATAAAAACGTGAGGTTCTCTAAGACAGGTCTTACACTTTTTGTGGAATGGACATATTTTTTTCGCCTTTTTTGCCCCTGTCCTCTCCAATCGTTTTGTTTGCACAAGTATTTCGCCAAAAATAAGTAGCAAGTGCAAGGTTTAAGAAAAAAAGTCTCATCAAGGTCATGCACATCACATGGAGTTTAACCTGCTTTTACTGGACTCTTGTGTACACTTTTCCTCCGTTTTGTGGAAACTTTTTTTAAACCACCAGACACTTTCGGGTAAGGGCGGTTTCTCAGGAGAATAGTAAAATTGAAGTCATAAATGCTTAAAACCATAGATGGGTATGCTTAAAACCTTGTTAACGCTGTTTAGCAAAGGGGAAAAATGAGACGAGGGACACATTTTCCAGTCTCAGAATATTTATCCGAAACACGTGAGCACCTCCCAACCCAAAAAGGCCCAGCAGCCAAGGTTGTCTCACTAACTACCACTTTGTAACGCCAATGGCGGCGTTATTTCGCAGAAGGAGCATCATTATCTGGCCTATTTAACTAACCACTTTGGCAAGAAATCGTATCAATGCATGAGTAGCTTGGAAAGGCCAAATTATTTTTCAGTTAAACGAGGTTCAAAACCAGCGATGCACACAGACTTCATCTCTGGAGGTGCATATACCAGTGAAAAAAGTATATTCGAGTAGAAATAGCTCATTTCCCTCACCAGAAATCAAATTACCTTCCTCATTGTCATCCGTAATGAGTTCACCTTCCACTTCGTCGTCCCAGATGATATTCGTACTCATTCTTGAGCCGACGGATTGAGCAAACATAAGAGACCGAGCTGACGACAAAAGTGACTCTAGATCTTCTTAAAAGGCAACTTACTCCACACTCTATGCACAATATAACCACATTCAAATCACCAGATGAACGCGTGCTTCTACCCGTATGTATGTATATACACCACTTTTTTCGTATGAATACCACTAACTAAAATAGCACCACCTGGAACCCTATGGATTCTCGTTTTTCCAGACAGAACGTTAATCACAGTAAAATGATCCTGCAGTTCAGAACTCAAGCCACGCTCCAAAAAGCTCAATCAAAACAAATTCTTGTGTCAAATTTTAGGGAAAAAGTTCTGCAACAGCCGTCGTGTTCACTCTCAGCTCAAAATAAAGAGTAAGGTATAAAAAGAAACTTTTTCTACCTTTTAATTGAGCTATTGGAAAGTCGAAAAGTGATGGTGGCATATGACAAAACGTATTAAGCGTCAATTACATGGAAAAGCCGACACCCTACTTGCCTTCTTTAAATCATAATGAGTCAGAGCAATGTCTTTGATTTCGGCGAAAAAATTGCAAGGAAAGACCCCACATAAAAACACAAGACAACTAAAAAGGTGCATAAACTGCTGCTTCTCATGTCGTCATATTCCTGCTAACGTACCTACCATTTTTTTTTCTTTGAAAATTTGTCAAAGCAGCTTTTGCGTCCCACGCGCAAAAAATCATTTTTGGGCAGATCACGTTATCTCGACTAAAATCAAAAGAGCTGCATGTGATGACGATCTTCCTTTTGTATTGATTACGTACAAAGTAAATTGATGTCTTTAATCCTGGAAAATTTCCAATTAATCTCCAAGCTAGCTCGGCTAGTGAGTGGGGCAGGGGCATAAATATCCCTCGGGCCGACTAAGTTCCTGTGCGATGCCTGGAATTCCTAAAGTGAGAATTTCCTTCCCACAACTTTTCCCTTTAGGAAGAAAAGAGCTGAAATTGAGAAAGCCGCTCTTCCACGGAAATCTGGTAAAAAGTATATACGTAAGCATCCTATCTCTTTGTAGCATATACTTACATAAATGCATACGTCTGCATCCTCCCTACCGTTTCCTGAATATAACGTTTTCCCTTTAATGTGCTTCAAGAAGGCCAAAGTTTTTAATGCAATCTAATAAATCCAAGTGTGGAGTCAGTTGAGCTGAAACATTTGTATATAAACAAATCCCAACTTGAGTTTGCGCCATCTTTATTCATGCAGCAAAATATAAAAGTTTAATTAATTGATAATTAGAGTCAAGCTGCAACATCCAGACAAAGCCGCCTCTGCCAAATTATGTATACCTACATTTCCAGCTACAACATATTATTAATAAATAAAGTTACCCTTTAAACTCGTATTCAAAATTCTCGGTATCCGCATTGTCTGTCTGAACATGTGAATCTACGGAAATCGAACCAACGAACCATTTTTTTTGTCCCTGTGGTGTAACAGGAAATCAATTCTTTTGTTTTCCGCATACACCAACAACACCGCATTGTTCCCTTGAATTATACTCCCTAAAGACATACCATTGGCAAAAATTACATGTTCCAAAGTACAAAATACATATCTGCTTGCTTCAAAGGGAAATGTGCCAAGCCAGGCTATACATGTATGAAATCATGATGGAGAACGTGAAAAAGTTGGTGCTTTTCCTGCTAATATGTGCATCGAATTTCTTCCCATTTTCTAGGTAAGTAGCAACTACCTACACTACACTTTCCGTTATCGCCTTCTCCACGAAACGAAAAATAAATGAACTGTGAACTTTGTTTTGAAACAGCAAAGTATAACTGCGCTCCAGCTCCAGCCATCCATTACTAACAAAGAAACTATAATACAACATAACAATGTAAAATGACGGGACGACGAGCAAAATATGTGATGACGGTCTCATGTTACCTCACTCGGTTTTTCCTATTTCCTTTCACCAGGATCGGAGGGAGAAATACTCGGGTGTCATGATATTTATCAATTTTGCCAACATTCACTTTACCCCTCTGATATCTGTACATGTTTTTGCCTTTTATTCTCATCATCATCATCACCAAGAGAAACTGAAAACATTTTACTTGGGGTAAGAGACAACCTTAATCGAACTTTTGCCAAGGGAGGATACCTATCCGCGCGTGTGAAAATGAAATGATGACGTCACTCCAGTGCTTTCACTTATGTAGATACATTCGAGAGAGAGAGAGTAATGCAGTCTCCTTACAGTCAGGACGGCAAACAGGAACCTTTGCTCAAGTGTTTACCTGCGAGAGAGAAAGTACGTAACTTTTCTCTCGCCCTCTGAAATATTGAGAGCAATGCCAGAAAAATGACGAATGTCATCCATTCTATCTCCATTTGGAAACGTCTCTTTTCACTTTTCCCCGCGACTCAAAAGTATTATTGCCAAACTTTAATTTCCGATTGATGCGACGACGACGTCGGAGACAGAGTGACATCCACCTACGGACCATGCCTCGAGCCCGTTTGCCGATGTGGAATGATATCCTCTGATGTACCTCTTGGGTTTTACTGCCTATCGCATGGCTGCCCAAATTGTAGGTGGAAAAACAAAAATAGATTTGAGAAGGCTTCTCTCTCTCTGTTTTGTCATTTAGAGTTACTAAACCCTTTTAATGGTGGCACACACAAGGGAAATAAAATTGTCCAGGGGGAACATTAAATCGATTGCTTGCTTTGTCAATTCTCCATTTACGAAATGAGCAGGCGACCCATATATCTTGTTTGTCCAAAATTTGTACCAAGGCCAGTCCATAAGTGGCTGTTGTCTTACTTAATATTCTATTATTATCTTTTATTATTCTTTTAAAAACGTCTTCAGCAAGCTAAAGTCGTTGAAAAATTGCCTGCGCTTCCAAGTTTCGAGAAAAAAAATGAGGAGAAATCTACATGTAGCAAACTTACCCTTGATATAATTTCCGTTTTCATCGTCAAAGGCAGAGTTGAGAGGGTTGGTCTTGTCTCCATTGATTTTCCTCACGGCCTCATGTCCAACATACCAAATTTGTGGGTATTTTACAATTTCCTGGAGCTCCCATGCCGTGAGACGTGATGCAAAACATCCCACTGCCTCTGCAAAACGTGGAGAGAAAAAACAAAACCGCTTTTTAAACCCGAATCTAAATACAGAATTCATTGAAAACTATTACTTATGCATGCTGTCATCATCATCACGCGCGCGTTGATGTGAGATTGGAAAGGATCGACTGTGTATTTTATTTACCGATCAATGAGAAGAGCCACAGCTTGCTCCTCCACTCTGCTTTTCAAGTGAAGCAATCAACCAATTCATTTTCTTTGATGGTTCTTGGAATTCCAACACCAAATTCGCTCGTGTGTACCACCTTCTCGCGCGTACTTTTGTTGGGATTGGTGGCAAAAGTGCTACATCTTCACACTTTGAAAGCATAAATAAAATGCGCCTCACTGTTTCAGTGGAAAAGGCGTTTCAAAAACTCACAAAAGTGGAATTTTTAGACGCAGAGATTCAATTGAAAAAAGAAGAAGTAAAACAGCTGAAGCGTGTATTCGATTTTCACTGCGCGTTTCGTTTTTTTAAAACTATAATTCATGTTTCCTTTTAAAAAAGTAAAGTAGCTCAGTATGATGAATTACACGTTTTTGCTGAGATTATTTACAGATGAAAAAATGACATGCACACACGCATATCTCCCAACAAATTTTATCCCTATGCGCTTTATAAACCTTTAACAAAATTTATAATCATGCTCATGCAACACCAATTTTAAACTTTTTTTGCTACATGCTTTTTTATCGTAATGAACATGTCTACAATTTTTCATAAAAAAGATAATGAAATAATGAAAGACATCGAAAATGGATGGAATTCCTTACATAAAAACTTATGCATGAGTGTGTATCTATCTACATCAACAGCATCAAAATCAATAGTAACACGGCTAATCGACACTGACAACTTGTTATAAATCCAGCATTTGAAAAAAAAGTTTGCCATGGAACTGCAAGGAAAAAAGTGCACGCGTCCATGCAAAATGTATTGTTTAGTCTTTGTGATGGGTTATAAGTCAATTTTTTTTCACTTGTATTTCACATTCGCTCCGCCACCATCACGAGGTGAACGTGAGCATGAACATCAACTGTGAAATGCCAACATACATAATCGCGGCAGTGCTACTCTTCGGAAAAGGCACTGTCAGCAAAAATACCGTGCCGATATTATAATCCTCTTTGATTTGATAGAGTACGAGCTTATTTCCGTATAATTCCAATACGTCAAAAAGTATGTACGCATAAGTTTCCCGAAATCTGATTAAGACGTATTTCTCTCCTTTTCAGAGAGGTCATGTGCTTCAAAGGAAATGATGCCGAAAGAAACTCGACTTTTCAGAAAAACCATTAGAGCAGAATCGATGATTGTGATGGAGTGTTTATAGAACTGAAAGCTACACGTTTAATCTATTACTGCCAGCTACATATATGTATCTGTATTCTATCATCAAGGTGCGAACAAAGCCAGAGAAAATTTTAATGTAAAAACAGTTTTATTATGCGTATCATATTTCCATCTTGCTCCATTACCTACATGAATTAAATATTAAGGAATAGCAAAAGGAGCATAAAATATTACTTTAATGTTTATGTATCTGTGCCATAGCCACACAGCGACGCCCAAGGATCACACCATTTTAAAATGCGTCTGTCCTTAACCTTATCTCACATCTTTATTTTATGATGACAATAACAACTAAAATTCTCCAAAATTTTGTAAACACACGTGTGAAAATCAATAGACTAACCTTCAGGAGTCAAAGGCCACGAAATATCACTGTCTTGAGTCTTGCTGTAATTAGCGGTTGACGATGTTAGGTTATTGTTACCATTTGTGATGGGAGAGCTGTTTCCCCCCTCGCCACTCCCGACCCCGCTGCTCCCCTCCTTATTATTGTTGTTGGTGATGGGAGGAGAGGGCTTCTTGTGACTTGCCTGGAAATAGATAAAAAAAAGAGTTCATTAAATCCAGATGCAAGGAACTCGGGAAATTATGGGGCAAGATGCCTTCCAGCAAAAAGCAAATTACATGGAAGCTACCGTCTCAAGCATTAATATCAAATAAAAAGCAGGAGGAAAAACTCTTACAGCAAACGAATAGCAACTTGTATAATGAGCATAAACAAGACGTTGTGAAAATCTAACGTAATTTCTTCTAAGAAAGCAAAAAATATATTCCCACGCATTTTTTCAGACAGCTTCTTCTTTTTGAAACCATGAATAAATGTCTAAAGTCTAAGCTACATTACATTGCCCACATTACATCCATCCGCCTAATAGGATTTCAGGTTCGGATATCATGCTCATGGCATACCATGACATGGACATGCATAACAAAAGCAGCTTATCAGTTCATTTACATACACACACAGAGCAACTCACTAATTCTTTTACTGACATCATATATGACAACACGATGAAGCACAAAGGACCTGTACGACAGAGCTCCCGTGCAAAATGCATATATTTTGGCAAAAAATATCCTTTCTCTCTCGAGATTAAACAAAAAGCTGGTCTATTGCTGATGCTATAATTGGATTATAATATGCGTATTCAAGAAAACAACGCCATCGTCACGACTCACACGACCAAAACCTAGCCCAACTTTGGAATGTGTGATCGAATGCAGTGAACCCAAAAAATACATACCTATACTCAATTATCATACTATATACAAAGTCTGCAAAACATCTGCAACATAACCAAGCTCATTTTCTGCATTTTCACAAAGAATGTCGCAACTCTTGCATTAAAGCATTTAAAGCCTTGTACCCATTTGACTCTGCCGAAACAAAAAGTATTGTCAGAGAAATTGTCAACAAAGCAGTACGACTTGTTTTTTTTGAGTAATGCTATGATTTACTAGACCACAAGACAAGCCTAATAAATAATGAAATTTCTTTGAAAAAAAATATATGTACAAAATTTATTTGAGCTTACATGCTTGCCTCGACGATGAGGCGGATAAGTGTTGTAAAACATTGAAGCGTTTTCTTTTGTGCCTGCCACTGTTCCCCACAGTAGCAAGAATTCATTCACAGGAACAAAGAGAAAGAAAGAGAGAGAGACTTCTCCTCCTTGTTAAAAAAATGACAAGATGATCACAAAAAAAAGTTTGCCGTATTGAGAATTGAGTTGAAAGAGACTGTCACCACCACCAAATTCACACATCATTTGACACGGTACATCTCCTCATCTTTTTAAAACTAGAGACAAATTCTTGAAACGAAGGACATTCGCGAGTTTAAGCAATAGCGCAAACACTTTTTTTTTGAACAACGCAAGGATGATTTTTTGGACCACAAAAGAAGTAAGGTCTTTTGTGTACGACTCCAAACCGTTAAATCCTCCTCAGTGTCTATCACACACCCACACAATTTTTTCCCGTTGAATTAAAAATATGAAGAGTGAGTGGAAAAGGATGATGATGACAAGTGGTTGTGAAAAGATATTTGCTAGCACCAGTCAGGCAGATAGATATTCATTCAGCTACAAAACTCTTCTTTTTTCCATTCATATCTTTTTTTCAAAAGATTGCTCGCAAATCCGTCTAGATTTAAAGTTTAACCGTCCCATACGAGTAATTTATTATCTGCGAGTCGGGAAAAAGGTACATGCAATATGAAATATTTGGAGTGGAACTCGTCCTTTTCACTTTTTAGGCTGATATTATTGGGGAGAAAGACGGCATCAACGTTACCAATAAAGTTTATGCGAGGAAAAAGTTTGAAGCGGTTATTGTATTTTGAAAAAAAATATCCGAATAAAACTTTGTAATTATCAATGTCGAATTCTCCGCATCGCTTTTTTTTCTCCGTGTTGAAAAACGATTGCTCAACGAGAAGCCTCCACTTTCAATGATTACCCCCGAAAAAAGTAAACTTTTGTTGTAAAGTTTTTTTAGCAGCAAATATGCCTTTCGAAGAAACTTTTGTATAAAATGTGAGTCAGAGGAGACGAGCGAAAAAGAGCAGATAATAATACAGAGGCTCGGTTGAAGTTTCAAAAATCCTCAGGGGAGAACGTGAAGCGGGCCCTGCGACTCCAACTCCTGTTTCGTGAAAGTAAACAATAAGTACAAACTTTTTCTAAACGGGGAAACGATTTCTCTTGATTGGAAAAATGACACTGTGTAATGTGCACTGTGTAGCAAGAGTAGAAAATTGTAGCTCAGATCATTTAAAATTGATAGGACAATTCCCAGCTGTAATTTCTCGCAGGTGAATCTACAACAGCAGCACCAAAAGTACTTACAAAAGTAAAAGTCTCTTACATTAAAGTTACAGTAACAATCGTAATGTGTATCACAACAAAGAGAGCACACATATGTAATTAAAGCTTTGCTTGGTCTGAAGAATCTGAGAGTGTAATTGAAATGGTATTATTATTGGCTGCAGGAATGACTTGCTCAAAAAAAAGTATCGTGCATTTCCTTGATGCTGGAAAAAGCATCACTAGCGCCAGCGTACCACACCACACTTTAGTCCTGCTGGACCGTTAAAACTGAACTAAGACGGGTACGACGGAGCGAAGCAGTTTTCTACATCTCGTAGACATATAGACTTTTTTCTGGAGTAATGACAGTCTATGGAGAAGGAGAATTGGGATCGTCAGCGTGAAAGGAGATCACTGCCACAGAGTAGAGGAAAAGAGAGAGAGAGAGAGAGAGAGTTTGCAATTCAACTGGGTTTTCCACTACTTCACGGCACACAAACAACGCATCATTATAATCGTCATCTCACTCCCTGTCTACTTCTCTGGCGAATGAAATAGTTGAAGATGTGGAGATAAGGAGTACACAAGCTTTTTTCCCGTATTTCTTTCCAAGAGAATAAAAAAGTTGTAGTTGGACTAGATTTTCTCTCTTCAGTTTAGCACCATCATAGCCAAACAACTTATTGCATTGGCAGCCCGAATAAAAAAAAAGTGTATATGGAGAAGAAATTGTATTGAATAATATAAAGGTGGTAGTTATGCCGCTGCATGGAGAAGAGAGAGAACAACTCCAAGAAATAGCCCATCCAGGATCCTGCAGTCGACTGGAAGTTGCACGTTCCTCGAGAGTTCAGAAACTGGTTGGATTGGAACACGGTAAAACTACCACGGCTCGCATTAATGTTCGTGTCAGTCGTTCACCAGAGAATGGGAGATATTAGCATTGCTGCACAATGAGAGCTTACAACAGCCAGAAGAAAAGAGAACAAGCGAGCACCACTACTGGATGTTTCATGGAGAGAGTGAAACTACTCAATTGCCTCAAAAGTTTTGTCCATGTCGGATTTCCCATCTAGACACACAGGAACAAGGCAAAACCTTTGGATGCTTTTTGCTACAAGAAAACGACTTTTTCTCTCTGCGCTATTTCAAACTCTTGTATTTTATTAGAGTAATGCACTCTCTCACTCCTTTACTACTGCTTCAATGGGAAATGAAAGAGAGTTTCGTTTTGGCACATTGAGAATACAAGAGTTTAAATCTGACTTTTACCCCTTCAGCTCTTGTTTATGCCATAGGATTTTTGCTTATTATTGTTGATTACTACGGTGTGATACGATTCTCTGACTACGTGAATTCAGATAGGGAAACAAAATGCGTGTATAAAAAACTCTCTATTTTTTTCAATTTTGTGAGCTTGCCATCGACTCTGAAAAATTGCAGAATTTACGTGCAACAAAGTAAACACATGAAAAAATGTATAATGCAAATACAAGAACAATTTTATAGAGCTACATTAACCATGCTTATATTTTATAGCCGTTTAATAGACTTCCACGTTTTCTCTCAGGATCATGATAATAGATTATCTTGTTGTGTACCTATTAGAGCATTTTAATATCATAATTTTCCTATTATTCATTCCCACAATTTTTCACTCCCTTTTTGCCTCAGCAAATACATACAGCATTCAAAACAAACTTTATATGCCTATATACAAAAAGTATTTTTTTATTTCAAACATTTTACAAAGCTGCCAAAATATTCTCTTTAAAAATAATCTCTGAGCTGAATAACAAAGGCATTTTGTATTTTATAAGAAAAGCGTTTTCAAAAAATTGCACAAAACTGCTCATTTTTTATGCTCTACTAATAATAAAATATAGTATAACAATAATACGTACAACAGACAGAGTGTACGGCTTCGTTTTAGATTCGTCCATGCATGGTTTAAGAGCGGATGTGCACATCTAAGGAAAGAAAAGGGATTATCATGAAGTAAGCCCAAGAAAACGTGAAGTATGAAATGCCAACCTTACTAACCTACAAAAATACCATCCACACATCACATATGACGAGCTTTTACATCCTCACGTGTTTCACGATGTCGAGCTGTGTGCTATGATATGATACATGAGCTTGTTGTGTAGACTGCAGTACGGCGCAAATGACGGGAATATTTTTTTATCTTTGTAAGAAAATGATACAAAGAACATTTATCACGAATAATAATTTCCCCTGTGCCATTATACCAGAGTAAGATAAGTGTAATAATAACAAGTGAAAAATGTATGTGCATATGTGCATATAGGATTACACTCTTCCTCATGGGCACTGCTTAATTCACAAACAGTTGTGTATGTCTGCCCCTAAGCCCTTTTGCATATTGAAAGTAAACTCAAAGTAAATAATTCATTTTGTGTAATGGCCTTTTACACCAATCATACACAAACAAACCTGAAGACGCAAACACACACACTTGAACCCCATATTAACAGGTAAGGACATGGGACACAAGTGAAATGTCTTGTCATGCCGCATTACATGAAAGCAAGCCACTTTTCGGGAGTCGTGTGAATTAGTAATTGGAAAAAATGAAGAGTTGTGTAGTCTGCCAGCTCTCGGCTTCTCAAACAATTTGTTTTGAATGTCTTACATACATATCTCCTGCTCGTTGAATTAAGACGGTGAATGCAAGAGCGGAAGCCAATTCTCTGTCCAAGGAGTAGCCCCAAGAGAGAGAATAAAGTCATAATAATAGAAAGTACCTTTAACTTCCTGGATGAGATAGCGGTGGGATCAGAACTTGCAAAATTTACACTCTATGGTTTATGAAGGATGACAAGAAACCGTCTCTCCGCAGCTTTCTCCGGCTCTGCCTTATCTACCAAGTCTTTCTCAAGAGAGTATGCCATCCGCCTCCTCTGAAGCATCCGCCTGTGGAGAATTTTTATATGCAAAATGAGGCAGGAGACCCACACACCGAATCCACACACCCTATTATTTTTTTCCTTTATTTCTGCAACCTAATCATAAAGTATTACGGTGGAAAGTCCTACTTCTTTTCCCCGAACAGATTATTTCGAGTACTCCACATTTCATTTCCCTCACAGAGTTTTAGTCTCTCGACTTCCATTCCTTATCCAAGACACAGGGAAAGAGAGCTTTTTATTTAAACAGCTTCCTCTAGTACTATTGCAGCAACGAGGACTGAAGAAATTATCATCATGATATATTTACCAGGGAAAAAAGAAGGTTATCGTGTATCATTTGAATGAAGTTAAATAATAGCTTCGAAAACCTACATTTTCTCTCCGTCCTTCCTTCCGCTTTCTATGAAAATGAATGCATCTCTTCCATCCGCAATACATAATGTATCATGTGTCCAGCAAAGGAAGAGAGTGAGCACTCGGCGTTTTTCACCTTCCTCCACTTTCCATGGCACATGGCGAAATACAAATAATATGTGGGTTTACCTCCCATCTGGAGACAGAGCGAGCTTTCGAACAGGGCCATATGCACTAGCCAGCCTCACATAAGCGAATGCACACACACACTCACTCATCCATTCTCTTAGGACGGGGGAAATCGAGTGAAAGTCTGAAGAAACAACATAGGAAGTGGAGTCAGCATGCTGACAACTTTCTCCGCTCTCAGAACTAAAAAACTCGAGTTTCCATACATTTTTATATGGGCATCTACGAACGCATGACTGCTATCAAAAATCAATAGACAGCCTTGCTATTCCAAAGGAAAAGCTTGGAGAGAGAGTGGCGCTCACAGCTTACAATGCTTTTCGGCCATTACATTACCATAATGCGATGCAAGACACATAGTTTTTCATTATATATAGGCTTTTCCCTCTGCTAATATGCATGCACCGCTAGAGCAGAAGTTCTGGCATAGCAGGGGATTCGTAGACGGTTACTCTGAAGTTTCGTGTGGTTGCTGGCGGAATGGTTGGGAATGGTGTCGCTGCAGCGGGAAAAACTAGTGAAACTTTTAGTAAGCACATAAAAGCAGCTTTTCGCGTCTCTCTTTCTTCTCTCCCCATCTTCCTTGTATTTGTGTGCCTGTACAGGAACTGAGAGCCGTGTTTACCCAAGGCAAAGTGTGTGTGTGTGTCTTACTTTTTCCCAAACAAAATTATTTCTCTTTTTCTCCAGCAGCATATCCTATTTTTTCTCCAAAGATACAATTTGAAAGAGAGAGGAGAGAGAGAGAAGGATAGAAAAAGGCTTTCACCAAAAATGAAATGAGTGAAAAAAGTAGTACAGCTCGGGTTGAAGACACGCGTGGCATACTATATTCTCCACTGCTAAGGCTTATCGTCAAAGTTATGTCTAGCACGTTTCACATAGTCCAAACGAAACTACTTTATCCTCGGCTTACCCATTATCTATCCATCCATTCCATTACAGGTACATTTTCCCGTTAGGCCGACGACTATATGCTCCATAGATTTTTTGAAATGTTCACAAAGAAATTCCAATTCCCTGTACAAAGGAAGCACAGAGCATGCACGATTTCGAAAAGGGAAACCGGAATGGGACGTATTTGAAAGGTATGCAATGCAATACCAGGTATTTGTTCAACAAAAAGTTGCAATATGTGAGCTTTAATGAATATTAATGCGATGTATTCAAAGGACGAGGTTGTGCTCAACTGTCGTATTCAAAAACTAGTAAAATAGACTAATGAAGGCTGTATTCTTCATACATACAGCTCGTCATGCTCTTCCTGTGACATCCACCAGAGTTGTTATGAAATACAAGTTTTTGTCACAGTCCTTCGTTTTATAATATTCCACATTATCCATATATTTTCTATTGCTACATTCCATTCCGCCCAGTACAAGGTACAAGTTCGCCTTATTATTACTTTCATAAGAGACATTGACAATGACATGGTTCTCATTTACTCTGATGTGGCTACATCGTATTCCCATTCTTTAATTTGAATCCAGTGCAAAACTGAGCCTGCGATATGACACAGTACGTCCATCTTCATAAAGGGTTTTTAATAAAATGACTCCGCTACAGGGAGACCACAACTATTCCACATTTCCAATAAATTATGAATTTTCCTTGGATACCCAAGCAACATCGGTATAAATTCAGTACAAGTCACAGTGTAAAAAAGCTGTGACTTTCATGCAACTTTACTAATGCAAGCAAAGTTATACAATTTTTATACAAATTTAATGTCATAGTAACTAGTATTGAAAAAATCGTACAAAATCAGCATCAATATAATGGCTTCAGTTCTTGCATTCCCGCTCGTCATTGAAATTGACATTTACGTATTTTTCAGTTCGTCATGGCATTTTAAGAATATTTTTGTTTTTCCTAAACAGTTGTTGACACGTTCAATTTGAAAATTAATGAAGTAGCTTTATTTTGGCTAAATGGACGTAACAAAAAGTTTTTCAGTTATTGTTTTTAATAAAGAAAACACTGGAAGCCGTTCCTACTAGTTGGCTTTTTGACAAGTCAACAAAAATACTTTGGCTTTTAAAATTACTTAAGGATCCAAATTCATCCTCCCAAACAAATTGGGAAATCTTTGACGGAACATTGAAACAAATTAGCGGTGACTGTTTCATTTTATTTTAAACACAAAAGCCAATTAGTTAGCCAATAATTTTTGCCCATAATGCCAATAATGTTTGTGGTAAATTTGTTATTATTTATTTTCTAATTAATTACAGGCAACTACGAAAAGCTGCCAAAGAAAGAGACGAAGTTTTCGGAGAATTCGTAACTAGTGACGGTAACCCTTCTCCTTTCAGAAATCGGAATGCTCTGGTTTCAAAGCCTTTACCTGATGTCCCTGTTTAGCCAATATGACTTAGTAAGATTACTGTAATTATTGTAACTGTGTAATTAATCTAAAAGTAACAAATCATAACAACTTGGAAACGTGCTAATTTAAACCATGTTTTTAAAAAATAGCCGCAACATCAGCTGTTCATGTTCATGTCAATGAAAATCAAGGGATTCAACTTCAACTTGTCGGTGGAGCAAACGAGGCAACCATCTCACACGCTGCAGTGGACTGTTACGCGGAAAAACTATCGTACTTAATTTGTTTTATATATTTGTAGTTAAAGTTTCTCTGGACAACATCGAGACACTGGACATTGGGACCAGCTCTGGTGTAAATAAGTGTAGAGCCGCATTAGCAGGTTTGACTATTAAAAATTGCTCCTTTTTAAATTGAGAAGGAAAAATAAATGTTTGTGTATGCCCTGATGTTATAATATAGATTAATTTGTCACATTTTTAAGTATTTTAAATAAAAATGTATAGATCGATGAAATTTCCAATAAACTATGTTTATATCATTTCTGCATCAAATTGATACTACATATTTACTTTTACAACGCGTTAATTGAGTGAAAATAATGTATAAGACAACTAACGGCGTATTTATATTGGTACTGATTTGGTACAAGTAAACTAACACGTATTTGATGGCCATTACTTTACTTGCATTAAACTTGTATAAGTTTCTATCAGTATTCTTGCATCAATTGAGCATAAGAAAGTTGGGCAAACTAATATATAATTTGTATCAATTTCGAGGTATTAATCTGGTACAACTTTCCGCAAAAATTGTTGCTTGGGTATACCTACGCACTAGCCACAAGCATTTTAGCACCAAAACTTTTTATTGCTATTCACATTTAGTCCACCTTGAGTCACAACCTCTGCCTTTTACTTT
>JAHZMY010001630.1:0-10530 GCA_027743915.1 Seira sanloemensis | reverse complement strand
ACTTCCAATTTCAACATTTGCCCTTTTTCCACAAAAACGCCTCCACAAAATATTCCATGAAATCCCTGAAATACACTCACAAATCTTTTTAGGAGAATCAGAATTTCGCGGAAGAAGACGACATTTTTTAGATCCGCTCTTGATCCCCTTGAATTTATTTTGTCCTTATTAAGCTCCCTTTAGGAAATCCATCAAAACGGGGTCTCACTTTGGGAGAAGGAGCCATTTCCTCCGTCACCACGCCAAGTACATTGTACGTGGTAAGTATTGTAATCGGATTTTTTTTCAAAGTTCATAAAATACGAAGGGGAAATACTCGGTCAATACCAGCATTTGCTTTGTATTTCTTGAATCCTTAATCGATATTGATAGCCCAATTCTATTTAGCTATTTGTAACGTATCGTGATAACATTAAGTTTTTTGTGCTATCCGCATTTGCCTTGAAAAAAAGAACGTGTCTTGTTTGTAGCATTATTCTTATCATTATTGCCATATTCACCATTTCTCACCAAATTGATCACGGTCAACATATTACCAATATTAAGTGTATACTTTTCCCTCGTGGAGGCAGGGCATGTCATTACCAAGTATATGAATTTGTGCATAGTTTTGCAACAAAAAATACGGGAAAATGCATTGTTCCAATGAAATAAGGACATGCATGGTACATATTTGTCATGTTTTCCTCAATTTCCTCCCATTGATAAATTAAATCCCAAATATTGACAAAAGTATATAAGTCATAAGTTTTATATAATTTTTCCAACAGCACAAGATTGTACTGTAAAATATAATGCTATTATTTGTGGCTTCATGATTTCTACAACCGCAGTCTCATTTATTGCAAAAGATTAAGTAGATACGAAATGCACGTTGTTGCCTTCATTACCAAGTATATGAATTTGTGCATAGTTTTGCAACAAAAAATACGGGAAAATGCATTGTTCCAATGAAATAAGGACGTGCATGGTACATATTTGTCATGTTTTCCTCAATTTCCTTCCATTGATAAATTAAATCCCAAATATTGGCAAAAGTATAAAAGTATATAAGTTATAATTTTTTTCCCAACAGCACAAGATTGTACTATAAAGTATATACTATATTATTATTTGTGGCTTCATGATTTCTACAACCGCAGTCTCATTTATTGCAAAAGATTAAGTAGATACGAAATGCACGTTGTTGCCTTAATTCGAGCTAAGCTTTATATAAGCAAATTATTGCTGATTTCTTTTGCTTTTTAAGAAGAAAGGGAAAATACAAGTAAAGTAAACCTTGATGATACAAATCTCCAATCTGAGCTTTTTCTTTGCCTTCCAATTTATCACATATTCATTTTGCCACGAGATCTGCATGTCAAAAAGTCACATGTGAAAGAAATGTGCATACAATTATTTCTCGTAGAGCTTGGTTGTAACGTCGTAAGTGTATCACACTCCATTTCGTATTGATTCACACTAACGGGCTTTGTTCATTTGGCTTTACATGAAAAACTGCAGTGGGTGCAGCTTAGTTTTTGCTTATACTTTTTCTTTCTTTTCCTATAAATAATTCATAAGTGAAGGATCTGCTGTCTCTGTGTCTTGCTCATATGTCAACATTGCATGTATGTAGCTCATTTCTTTGTATTTACCTGTGGTATTTTCTTTTCACACCTTCTTCTTTACTTGGGCTTTGTTCTCCACATTCGTTTTTGTGCGAGCTGGAAAAAGTCTACTATCTCATCCTCCCACCAAACTGCACTGAATGAGTGGAGGAATGCGGCTGAGAATCGGAATGAACTGTTAACAGCGAAGTTCCGTTTTATTAAATAAAAACATGGTCACAATGGTTTTCTCTCTTTATTCCCAAAATTCTACTTCTCTCCACTTCTTATGTTTGTCGGCTCTTCCTGGAAAATTAATGCGAGTGTTGGGCCCAATTGGTAAATGGTAATAGAGGAATATGCCCCATCTCCAGCACATTCATACGCTGGTGAAGGAGTGCATCAAGGGAGTCAGAAATTTGATATTAATGGAGAAATAAAATATACAGTAGGACTTGGGAGCAGTAAAGGACGCGTATGGCTGAGAGTCTTCCTTCATGTTCTTTGACTGTGTGGTCTACTTGCTTTTCCTTGCAATGGTCCACCAGATGGATCGTATTTGTGGTCAGTTACCAAAAAAGTCTGGTTTGATACTTGACAAGTTGAAGTGAAAAAAAAGTTTAATAAAAAATGCAGGAAAGTTTATTCCATGTCTATAGCCTGAGCTCCAGCGGGGCATCCTATTTTGGAAATGGTGTACATGGAAGTAAACAAAGTAACATGTATTCACCTTTTCATTCATGTATCATGTTTACATGACTCATTCGGTTTTGAGTCATTGACTTTTCAAATGTCAGGGCGTCATGTATAAATGTCAGAAATTATTTAACTTCGTTTCTACACGATTTGAATTACCAGTGAATAACTACATATGTAGGTAGAAGCAACTGTAATCCTTTTCGAATTGATTCATTTTCCCCCAAAAAGGCACACGTTAATGTTGGCTTTCGGATTCATCCTCTCAAAACTCGAATGTGAGATCCAAATTTATGCACCGGAAGCCGCTTGGTGCCACAAATACGGCGCAGTCTGCAATAAACGCAGTGTTAACTCAATCGTAAATGGCAAGTTAGGCCTTCGATGACTTTTTTAAACGTCTGTTTTTCATTTAAATAGTATGTGTCGTGTTCATGATTGCGTGAGTATGGCGTAATATTTACTCAAGCATAATTACCTCGCATTGTGATGAAAGAATAATGATGGTCTTTCGAATTTAAAATACTACAAAGAACATCCACTGTGTGAAGAGCTAGCAGGGACGTCAATAATTGCGCTAGAAAACGTACGCAATTAACGAACATTCAAGAAATAATTATCAAGCTAAGAAGCTTTACACCATAACTTTATATAAAAAATTGCAAAAATCCTATTGAATTTAAGTAAATCTCTATTTTTCTGTGAAAATCTTCAAGGTTAATGAAGGGGTTGGTCGAGAGCAAAATATTTTGACCAGATATTGGTTTCACTTATACATTACGCTGCGTAAAAGCACATTGCCCAATTTATTTTTCTTGGAAAGGGCTTCGAAAATTACGGGGAGGTTTGGCCCACATTTTCCAAAATACTACGTTGCAGTAAAATCAATTCGCTCTCCTACTGTACTTCTCAAGTCAAACAATAAAATAGCTGTTAAGTGTTTAGCCTCCATTAAAATGACCAATTTTTTATGATTATCTGAACGAAATTGTTTGTGAAGAGGGTTTTGCCTCTTCGCCTCTTGTTGACAAAAAATGGTTATGAAAATGGGTACATGAGAGTAAAGAGCGAGGGAAAGCCATTATCTCACAACTCGAAAAAATTGTATAATGTATCATATTGCAAAGTTCTCCAGTAGTCTCGGCCCATTAGAAAGGATCATCATTTCATTACCAGGAACATTGAACAAAATGGTCAAGTTTGGGTTTGCGCAACCCATTAGGAAAAAATCGAGTCTTTTACTTTTCAACAGTGTAAACTTGGTTGAAAGCTCAATTGTTACTGTGATGATGTATGAATGTACACATTACACACACATGTCTTTGCTTCAAAGAAGGTATAAAAAGTGTAGTGAGAGGATTGCGTCAAATCGTGAGCATGTAAAGACGTCCAATAATTTGAGGGTTTTCCATTTCCACGAATACACTTCTTTGCTTTGTTCGAATGTGTGAGTCACCTGAAGAAAATGCAGACGCGCAGATGGGTGATGAAACTGACTGATGATGAGAGATTTAAAATGAGACAGAACAAGTTGTAGTTAGGAGCTGATGTCGTTTTGCTTGACAAAGTGACACTACTTAACTCCACATGGAGTCAAAATAGCCGAAACGTAGTTTAGGTGTGTAATATGACCCTTTTCCATTTTAAAGCCGTTTTGTTTATGGCTCAATTTAAAAGTAAAGCCGCCCGAGACTAAACATTCAAAATATTGTTATCACGGGGAGGATTTTCTAGAAAAAAAAAACTAAATGGTAAACATTATCATTTGAGAAATTGAAGATGTCGAATTCGACTTGGCATATTAACCATAACGTAAACAGTGGAAAAATGTTCATGGATTACGATGCTGAAGAGAACCGTTTTGAAAAGAGGCTTATATAAATGTGCGGTTTCAGGTAGAATTTTGTCGTTTTAGAGCTCGCTGATGCGTGGGTGGTGGTGGGAAGTTAATAAGGGGATTTGGAATTTGTTTATTTTAAAATTCCTTTCCAGCTTTAATCACGGACTTACAGGAGCTACATCAGCCATACTTGAAGATTTTGTCATCCACAAAAAAGTAAAGAATCATAATACTTTCTGGAAGCGTCAAGGTCACATTCATGATCTCGCACTGACTCACGTACAAAAAGAATTTCATGCATGTTTCCTGCGGTTTTCCTCTAATTCTTGCTATACGGGAACCTTCTTGGAACTTAAGGGCAATGCAAAAGCAAAGGAGAAAAAACATGCCATTTGCAGAAATTCCTCGCACAACCCACAGGAACTTACGGTGAGCTAGATGGCATGCATGAATTCATTTATATTCATGATGATTTCTGGGCAAGATACTACGGGAAAATATTATTGCTGCTGCTGGATATGCATGATTACAGCGAATCATAGCAAAAGATGTGAACTAAGTATGCAAATGAGCAGACAAGGGATTCATTTCTTGAGCCTGATGCGATGATGATAAGCAAATAATAAAAACATTGCTTGAAAAAGATCCAAATCTACTTTTTTAAAAAAATGTGACTAGAGTAAAAAAAGAACTACTTGAGTACTACCGGCTACTGCAATAGGTACTCGAGCAATTTGCGTTTAACCAGCAATAAAATGTAAATGTGGTTGATGCAGTTGAATCAGAGGTTAAACGTTGGCACACACGATTTGGTCGAAGGTATATTTTTAGTGGGAAGACAAACTAGATCAGGAGTGAGTGACGAAATCACGTAGTCCTTATTATTTTGAAGGCCGTGTCATCAAAACCAAAACGTGGCCAAATGCGTACTATGTATAACTCGTTACACGCCGTGAGCAGTGCACTTTTGTCTTTGGAAAGACAAATTTAGCTTCCATTCCGCATTGACCTTCCATTTAGTTTGTGGGGGTAGGTGTTTCACAATTTGTGGTGCAGTGGCAAGGCTTCCAAAATTGAAGATTCTAGGGATCTACAAGCCACTAAACACATGAAGGCAAATTTATAGCATGAATTTGGCAGTTGTGCCACATTCACCAAATGAATTTCAAGGTTGACGGTAAATCAAAGAAAGTACCTACAATTTCCTGGATTTGCTTAACTCAATATAGTGAATGGTATATGAATTCGGTTTGATTTAAATCTGAATGTAAACCAGTGTCTATATTTCGCGACATTGTTCTGCTGTATCAACTTTGGTTCCAGTTTTCGTGAGTTTTTGCTAAATTGATTTTGATATTTCAAGTAAAAAATTGACAAGAAAATGCCTGTAAGTAAGGTAGATTGATAGTAATTTGTTCACGGTCTCGTAGTCTCATCGGTGCACCCGCTTCTGTAACTAATGAAATAAGTTTTGTATCAATCATTGCCAAACGGCTTACGCAATTCGATAATTTCATTAGTGTGAAGTATATGCCTACGCCACGTGTTACGTTCTCTTAAATGCACGTAGATTAAAAGGAAGTCAATCATAGAGGCTACAAATATTTGCACACAATCCTCACAACCAAATAAACACAAGCTCTCGGCTATCATTTATCATCCCGGTATGCCAACGCCAACATGAGATTTCTCACCAAAGTGCAGATGTGCTTTGTCACTCTTGATTTATTAAGAATTTTCACATCGTTTATTAATAAAACAAAGTTGAGCTTGTATGAGATCACTTGATTTCAAATTAATGTTTGGAATTTCCTCATAATTGCATAATCAAAAAATGATTAGACTCGCGCTATAGATCGTACGATCATTTTCCCTTCCAGACCCTAACATTGCCAAAGGGCATGGCACAACCAAAAATATACACAAAAATTATTTCTCTGACTTTCTGTGAGTCTAGTCTGTGGTAAGATAAATATTTATCGGCAACCAAAATCAAAAGTCTGTGCTGCTTGGTCAGTCTGTATAACTTGGAGTTTTTAAAAATCACAACAACGTATGTATTCACTGCATTCAGCTCATCTTCAAATTTTTCATTCTTTCATGCATTTTTTGGTTTTAAATTGAGGCAGGTAAGAAGATTACATGCTTCACCTGAACCACTCTTTGCCTGCGGCAAGATCGTACGTTGCCAAGTAATAATCACTCTTGTAATTTTTTTTATCGATCCCCGTAAAATTCCTAAAGTACGTGTGTGAAGAAGGAATGTGATTTTTTCACGGTTTTAAAACATGGTCGTTGCTTCAGAGGAAATCTTGGCGGCAGTTTTATTTCTCTCTATTTTGGCTTCAGGCAATAGCTATTGGTAGTGTCCTTCCCCAAAAAAAGCAATATTTTTTGCTAAAAGCTTTACTTGCATTTCAACTACTAGACACAAGAATCGGTTCTTTCATCTCCGAAGAAAAGTACGAGAGCATTATCTGAGAGGTCTTCACGAATCATGCGATGTTGATGATATGGTTTTCCCTTTCAAAAACGTATGCGCTCTTTTCCAATACCTGTTGCACAAGGTAGAAAAAAGTCAATATTGCTTGAGAGAAGATGATGAACGAGTTTGGGGAAGCGTCGAAATGGAGAGAGAAATGAGATTTTTCTCATTGCTTCGTCTACAGCAGAACGTGATTTAATTTTTTCTCCACAACTTTTAGGTTCCCTTTTGAAAGGAAAAAATCGGAAAATTATTTCGCTTCATAAGTACAAAAAACTTGTTCCTGGTTCCGATATAACAAGTATCCTTTTTTCATATATCTGAGTGCAATTTTTATGGCGAAGGTTCCCCACACATGAAATGTAAATCTCAAAAAAAAAAAGTAAATTAAAGCGATAGCATGATTGCATCTGCAGTTTACGAGGATAATGGTGCTATTCACTGTAATTTGCATACTTTTTGATAAAGATGATATTTAAAGATGAAAACTGGAATTGAATAAATATTTTTCCCTGTCCTTGCTTAATAGATAGGAAATTTCGTCATCTTTCAAAGGAGAAGACAGAGATGCGATCTATCTTTTATTTTAAATACTTTATATTATTCGGTGAAGAAAGCGTAAAGAATAGAATTGGCTTTGCATGATTTTATTTTCTAATTTAGGAACAATGATAATTGCATATCATGTGATAATAATGACAGCATGGCTTTCTCAGACGACTGGGCGTCTCGAGGCTTCGGTGCTTATATTTAATGAGGACAACATAGAAAGTGTAATTACTCCAAAGACAAAAGAGTCTTCGTCTCTACAATCATGAATATTCCGCGATCTTATTAGGCAACTGGAGCTCTGCCTGCCCACCCAAGCTGCTCCTTTTCATTTTTGTCGAGCAACAAGAGTTCTAATGAAGAGAAGGAAAGTCTGCTAATAATGCAAGGGTTTTAGCGTCTCTTGCCTTGTCTCATGTCGTCGTGATTAGAATTTTTCTCAGTAGCTTCTTCTTAATTCAACGAAATTAAATGAATGTCTTTGTGGAGCTTTCCGAGACACTCTTGTGCTTTACCGAGTAGTTAGACTGATACCCTGACTTGTCCATGCTTACATCTCCTCCCGTTCTTATGTTTGGTCGTTATGCGTAAGCGTTATGTTTGGTCCAAGCTAGATGCTTTTATTTTTCAAATATGTGTTTTTCCTGTTGGAGCTTTTTATTTCTTGTCTAATGCATATAATTTAGTTAAAAAGCCATTTCTTCAAACTTTTTGGCTTGTTAACTGAAAGTCCTAAGTAAAAATAGAAGACTAGAAGTGCAATATGTCTAATGAACAAATTATTTTTTTACTTTACGTAATTCTTTTTAAAAGTTGACACAGACACAGTCTCTTTTTAATCAAGACAATATATACCTGCGACCTTTAAGTGTTAAGGTGTTCTCATATTTACCTTTTTAAGTTAAAATTATAGTTCTACCGACTTTCCATCAACTAGCTGTCGACATTTGATTTGTAGCAAGCCGTTAATATTTCCTAATCGTCAGATTTTTCAACCTTTTTTGTTACATTTTTTTCGGTTAGATATTTTAAATTAGCTTTCAATGTTTAGTACAACGTTCCAGTTTTATACCGAACTCTATATATTTATATACCTTTTGTCATTTGTTGAACAAACTGTGAGATTTGTTTATGTCTAATTTACTAGATAGCCATTTAAAAAATAAAAATTGAGAGAAAACTCCAACAGCACAATGACCTAGGACGAGTCCGTAAAGCACGTTACCTTTTGTTGGCTCTGGCTTCTAAATCGTATAAACTCGTGTAGCCAATGCAGTAGTTGGACTCCTCCAGGCGCCCATAATTTTTGCAGTTGCTTTACATTTCGTCCTTGTTAAGGCCTACTTTCCCGTAGCCTACTTTAGTGTATGTGGTAGTATCTACTGACTCACTTTCACTTCCCCGCACTTACGCTTGTCTTTTGAACAATTGAACTTTGTTTTGTTTCGCAAGTATTTTATGTTATCACTGCATTCTCGAGTCTCTTTGCTCTTTTATTTCATGTTCATATCTCCTTTTCTCTTTTAACCATGATTCGCAAAGAAGGAAAAAAACTTTTTCCTAAAAAGTTCACTGCGGTAGTATTACTCGTCGTACCATAAACTAGAGTATTTTCGCTGTCTTCTACATCTTCCTTACTTTCCTGTTGCATTCATTTTCCCTGCTGTTGATCTCAACGTGTTATCACAAAAGCTATATGTATTAAACTTTCTCGTGTAAAGGATGGAGAAAAACCAAAGGGATCCAACAGAAAGAACTGATCTTGGTGCTGCAGTTCTTCTCTTGCAAATACATACTTTTCCATTTTCCGTGGCTTTGAGCATCCTAAACGAAATTCAACTGTCAACAGGAGGGAGTGTCAAATGAAAAACTACTTTAATTTTACATTCTCCCATTGCGAAACAGCCGTGGTCGCCGCCCATTGCCTTTTTTATTGCTAGTACCTAAAATTCAAACATGAGATTGGAACTGAAACGTGGCTTTGCTTTAATGCCTGCGTTTTTATGTTGAAATCAAGCGGATGCTAAATAATTCTTCTTTCTTAGACCACTTTTAAATAAAAAACGTTTTTCGTATTTTCACTTTCGCTGTGCTCTATTTTACTTTTAGTAAAATTAATGTGTTTTGAAAACTATTAATTCAACGCGAGATTATGTTATATGGTCCCGTGAGATATCATAAACAGAGGGAAAAGCGCGAAACGTGTACAGCTTTCTCCTGCATCTGCCGTTTTTATTTTGCTGCATGCACCACCAGAACATTCATCTAGCAAAAAAATGTTCCAAAATGGATATTGCCGGGAAAAAGAAATGGGTTTCTTTTCTTTCATTTTCCACTAAAAAACTGCGGTGGGTGAAAGGAAAAGAAATTATGGATGATTTGGGATTTTTATTGGTATCCTATATACCAGTCTGTGTGTATTGTTATGTTTTTTTCTTAATGCTGCTTCAACAAAAATCTTGTTCGTGGGATCAACTAACGTTGCAGATCATATTTATCCATCCTCATCAGCGCGCAAATAAGAAGCTGGATGTTCTCTTGGAGCTTCCTCGTAATCTCCAACGACTCCACACAAGTTTGCTGATGCTGCAGTAATCCAAGCTACGCAGTATTTAGTCTAAACGAAAAGTAAAACTCAATTTTTTTCTAAGTACTTTGCGTGGTTACGGTTCGGGTACTTCTGAAATCATGCTCTTGATGTGCTCCAATGGAAGCCTTCCTGGAAGAAGTATAGAAGCATTTAAGGTGATAGAAATGAAGATGATCGCAATCCTCACATTTCAATTTAATGGCACACACACACTCACCTAGCTCAAGTGCTTTTTAGAAGATAAGATCAGGTTGCAGGAAAAGCTAAAATTGATTTAGGAGGTGTGGAGGAAAAAAATATCTTGTGACTTGGAGTTGGATGGAGGTGTGACATCTGCAGTATTAATCTCCTCAAGTGAGCTTGCTTTCCTTACACAACCCGTCATAAAAATGCAGTTTTATGAAGGCAGTAAAAATGCTGCAATCATTCTGCAAGATTGGATTTCAAGATGGAGAGAGCATGAACCTTATACTTTGGCTTTTAGAATTCATAAAAGAGAAGAACAAAATGAAATGACGTGGACGTAGATGACATTGTTTTACATGCTTTATGACAGGTAGAGTAGAGAGAGAGAGTTCGAGTATCGAGCATAGGTTGATTACAAGTGGACCTCCAGTCTTGTAAATAAATACTCCAGTCACACCACGCGATATCGACTAACGAGATTTAAAACATGTAATTTCTTCAGAAGTACTCAAAGTATGAGTAATTTCTTGAGTAGATTAATAACTTGGAGAACGTTATAGGTATAGCACACATCTTAATTATACAGTACAAGTAT
>JAHZMY010001629.1:0-16452 GCA_027743915.1 Seira sanloemensis | reverse complement strand
TGCTCTTAGTCAACGCGTACGCGCTCACCACCACCACAGCGGCCAACAGCTCCTCAGACAACACTTTAGTCAAGTCTAATAATTTTAGTGTAAGCGATTTAGTTAATAGTAGTAGTGGTAGTGGTAACAGTGTTCAGCACCACGAGCACCAGTGGGGACTCAGAGATAATAAGTCCAGTGAGTGTTCTGGTGCTGGGAGTGGTGACAAGCAGCATGATGGGGCTGTTGGGCAGCTGCTGTTTGACATCTTCCACGATGATGATGATGAGGATCAATCGGATAGTGACGCTCGGGATGAGGTCGAGGAGCAACGCGACAGGGGTCAGTGTTTTTATTTTTGGATAATTCCAGCATTTTAAAAACATTATAAATCATTGAAAAACTTTAAACCTTTTATTTAGCAGATGAAGATTCCGTCAACGACGACGACCAAGAAGAGCTAGCGGAAACGGGAGAAACCCTCCAGACCGGAAGTGACGAGATCCCATCATCCCAACCCCACTCGGTCTCAAAGCGGTCCACCTCACCCCAGCAAGAAGTTCAAGCGTCCGAGCGCAACCTGCACCACCACCACCACCACGCCCCACCCCACGCGCACCCACGCAAGCGCTACCACTCGACCCAGATAGTCTCCCACAAGCGCGCCCGCCCCTTCCTCAAGTCCCCTATCAGCCACCGCTCACCACCCCACCACCACCACCACAACAAGGTCCGCCGCTCCCGCCGCCCCTCCCCAAAGAACCCAAAGAACGTGGACAAGTACAACGAGTACATGGACATTGTCCTCAAGCGGATGAACGGCATGATCAAGACCAAGCAGATGGACCCGCTCATGGTCAACCTCTTCAGTGGCAGTAGCAGCAGCAGTAACACTGGGTCAAAGGGCAAGGAGACGCCCGACAAGAAGAAGAAGCACAAGAAGAAGAGCAGCGTCTGGAAAAAGAGGAAAGGGGCTAAGAACAGGGGGAGGAGTGATGACGTTGTTGAGGGGGTCCTGGACGCGGTCGACGAAGACGAGGATGAGGACGAGGAGCTCGACGAGGTCGCTGGGGATGACTTGGTGCTGATGAGGAGTGACGATAACGATGATGACGATGTTGAAGGGGACGACAGCGATGACGATATCGAGCTGGACAATGACCATGACCAGGGCGGCAGCAAGAGTGTTGGTGGCGGCGTCAGCTTCAGGCAGATTAGGTGAGGGCTTTTTCTTGTTAATGCTGCTATTTCATGTTTGGGAATGGAAATTTAAATGGCTCTGCATCAAGTTATTTATTTAGAGATTTCTAGTTTTCTTTTAAAAAAAAGTAATTCAATAAAAATATCTAATTCAAAAGTCAAAAGCTGCTTTAAATTTCCATTTCTCACTCCGAGCATTTGATGAAACCGCAGATATTCCATTAATTTCATACCGCCAGGGCCCTGATCATAAACGGCAGCATGCAACGCTCATCATCATCGTCATCGTCATCAAACTCTTCATCCTCCAGTCCACCATCACCAACAACTACCACCACCACCCACGAACCAACGACAGCCCCAACTCCAACCCCGCACAAATCCTCACAGCCCCCGTCCTCTGAAAAGACCAACCCCCGTGGCTTCGACAAGGACTCAGCTTCGACCTCCAACGAGGAAGAGTCGCGGAAGAGGAAAAGCTCTGCTGGCAAAAAGAAGAAGCAGGTCAAAGAAGAAGAAGAGGAGGAGGAGGAGGAAGAAGAAGATGCGAGTGTCGAAAAGAAGAAGGGCAGCAGCAAGAAAAAGTCCCAGGACAAGGGGAAGGACAAGAAAAAGAAGAGCCAGGAAAAGAACAAGAAGAATAAGAAGAGGAAGCAGTCGCAGCAGCAGAAGCCGACGAGGGGCGTGCTCAAAGGGCTGAGCACTCTCAGGAGGAACGGTAACGTCGACGTCATCAGGCAGGGGGACAAGGTGAGGATCGTCAGGGCCAACTTTCTCCTCGGGCCCGTCACGCTGGAGATTGTGCCGAAGGCGGGGAAGGGGACTGCCGCTGCTGCTGGGAACAAGAAGCAGGATGGTCACAAGGTTAGACTTTTAAACAGATTTTTTTTAATTTTTAGCATCATCACACATGAATATGCATAGATGCTCTCAGCAGAGAAACGCAGCTTCAAAGAAAAAAAGAGGACAATAATATGCAAATCACTTTTTCTAGTCTTGAGTCAGCATACACACGTTATAATTACTGCATTTAGAAAGAAGATGCCCCCAGGCTATTAGCATGTGTGCAAAAAAAATCTCGTTTTTTATGAGTCAGAAGAGTACGCAGACACCTGTGTGACACGTTTTTTTTTGTCTTGTGAACGAGAAAGTGCACTCGCTTGGGCCAAAAGTAGGTTAACTCTATGAAAAGGATTTTTACTTTTACTACTACGCCATCATATATCCCTTGCTTATTAAATAAAAAAGTTTGGACCACATCCAAGAAAAAGTGAATCTTGTGTGCAGGGATTACGAGAAATTCTAATCTTATCACATTCTTATGTACATTTCCTTTTCAATCCCACAGAAGAAGCCGGCAGTGACGGCAGTCGCCCACCAGCTCAAGGGCATCATCGAGGTCCGCCTGTAAAAAGAACAACCCGACGACCATCAAGCGCCTGCGCGTCTTCCCCCCGTCCTCCGTCAAGATCAAGTCTGGGGGCAAGAAGGGCAGCGGCAGCAACAACGGGAAAAACTCTTCCAGCTCAGTGCCAAGGTACAGCAAGGTCACGCCGGTGGCCACGCAGAGGCTCCGCCAGATTGCCAACGCCGTCGTCAAGAGTCACAGCAATAATAACAATAATAAAAAGAGTAAGACGCCGTCATGATGAGTGTGGTTGCTGGACACACACACATTTTTTTAAGTGAGCTTGTTCCAAACTGTACATTTAGCCATATACTTTTGTTATTATCTTGTTAAAAACGAGGCTTGTTTATTTATACATTGTGATTTAAGTTACCGTGCTTTTTTATCAAGTTAAATAAAGACTACTCCTACATTTAAATTATATAAATACTAGTCAATGTTCATGGAATTATGGCATAGAAGGCTTCCAGCTCCTCGACCTTCTGACCCCCACCACCGCCTCTACTGCTACCACCCCCACTCGAGTGCACCCTGCCAATGACCCTGGAGCCCCCATCCTCGACCTGCACGGGCACGGAGATGACCCTCCTCTGCCCAGTCTGCTGCTGCCCGAACCCGCTGTAGCTGGGGCGGAGCTGACCCACGCTGCTACTCTTGCTGCTCTTGATGGTGAGACTCGTCCCGAGCCCGGGACCGACCCCAGTGCTGGTCGTCTGCACGACGTGGTGGTGGTGCGAGTGGTGGTGGTGCACGTTCACTGCCGTGACGAACCTGTCGGTCCTCAGACAGTTGTCGTATCTTGACCATCTGGAGCTTCTTCTCGTCAAAGCCCAGCTCCTTGATTGTCTGCATGACGGTGTGGTACAGCTCCGGGCTCACCACTGGGCGCGTCGTCAGCAGCATGTAGTCGCGGAAGAAGCCGTCGATGCAACGGGCCACCAGCATGTACGACTGGTTGTCCACTGAGACCACGTAGTTGTCCGCAGAGCCTATTTTTATTAGGGATATTTCTTTTTCTTAGAATCAATTTTGATTAAAAGATAATAATTATCTTTTAATCAAAATTATCAATTATTGATGTCAAGAATAAAGACACATACGCGCTCTGGCCGAGTTGGTCCCTGCGGAGCCGCCGACGGGCAGGCATGTGAACTGCCCCTTCCAGATGACGGGGCAGGTCAGCTTGAACTCTCTCAGGTCGTAGCCGGTGTTGGTGACGTTGACGCCGGGCCCGTCCGGGAAAAAGTCCATGGTGAGGCACATGGACTTGACGTCCTGGTCAGTGACCCCGGCCCGGCTCAGGAACGTCTCTGCGTACAGCCGGTACGTGAACTGGGAGGCGATCGGGACGTAGAACGTCGACTGGCGGACGACCTGCAATTTTTTTAATTACTTGATAAATGATTGACCAGGGCTTGATTAGTTTTAAATACGAAAAGTTTTGGCCACACACCCATTTCGGATCAATCTTGCGGCTCGTCGTTCGGCACGATGCAGGCCCCTTCCGAGAAGCTCTCTGCGAGCGGGGGCACGTTGCTCGTGCTCTGGTAGATGGAGATGGTGGAGGGGCCGAGGGACGAGCAACTCCGGGTCGTTAGCAGTAGCAGCACCAGTAGGGGCGACTTGAGACAAGGCATGATTTTTTTGCGTCTAAAAAAGTGTATCACAACTGCCCGTCTTGACGACACGCTGCTTGTAACGAGCCTTTTAATTGCATTCTGATCTCGTGTAATGAGTTTCTGAAGAGTGTGAAATGACTTTTTCTTTAACTACCAACTAGTTTTTGGAATCGTGGGTGTGATTAATTGAAACTCACTTTTAAGATGTGTATACAAAATAAGAGTCGCATCCAGAGTGCACCCACCAAACTTGAGATAACGTTCTTGTTGGGCTATACAGACTCATCTAAACTAAAACTGAAACTAGCAAAACACAAAAAAAGGTCTTGAAACGGAGCCAGCTTCACATGTCCAAAAGTACACACACGCCCCAAGACGATCTAAAGGGCCTAGCCACCACCACCATCCCTCCTGATGCTACTGGCGCCCCTCCTCATCAGACTGCTACTTCCTCTCTGCCTGGTCCTGCCTACACACACGCCCCAAGACGATCTAAAGGGCCTAGCCACCACCACCATCCCTCCTGATGCTACTGGCGCCCCTCCTCATCAGACTGCTACTTCCTCTCTGCCTGTTCCTGCCGACGACGCTCATAGCCCATGGCACGACGCAGGGAACAATCCCAAAGAAGCCTACGAACACAATCAGGTAGACGATGCCGTTCACTCCAAACCCGAGGCAGGCGCTGCTGTCGCCGACCACCAGCTCTCCAAACACGAACCCAAAGACCATGAAGACGAGCGTCTCGAGGGTCACGTACACGTACAGCCAGAGGACGTCCCCGAACGGGAAGAAGATGGAGGCGGTGTACATGAGCAGCAGGTCCGGGAAGGAGGAGGACAGGCGCGACTTGATGTATGAGGCGATGGTGAAGAGGATGCGCGGGATCAGCAGCACCGAGATTGGGATGATGTGCGGGAGGACGGGGTTCGTTGGGGGTGGTGGGGATGTTGAAGCGGGGTCCGTGAGGGTGATCGGGGTTGGGACGAGGAACTGGAACACGGAGCAGCGGAACGACGAGATGTACAGCGAGAGCGCCATCGTCCGGGACGCTGGTTTTTTGGAGGACATTTTTCGATATAATTTCTCATGGCACGGAACTGTTTAAAAATATTTGGTTTATGCCCTCACCAAAGTTGCAAATCATGCGCAGCCCAACAAAGAGCCTGCTGTAAGGACTGTACGCGGCCCTCGGCAGCCTCTCGTCAGCGCTCTCAGAAACGTCAGACTTGAGCGGCAAGTTGGCCACCATCATCAGCGTCAGATTCACGATTATCGAGCAGATCGTCGTCGTCGCTGTTTGTAAATACAGTTCTTAGACTCTCTGCATCAACTTTAAAATTTTCCAGTAAAGATTAAAAAGTGTTAACGAGTATATACCTTTGATGAGGCTGACGTCGTCGAGGTCCTCGAGCAGCACGACGAGCTGGACGACGCTGAGCGGGGCGGCCTGAGACAGGGTCTGGATCTTGAGCAACGACCGCGTCAGCTCCTGCAGCTTGACGTGCTTGTGGATGAGGAACGGGGTCGTCTGGTGGTAGCTGCGCAGGCACGTCGACGTCGACTGGTAGGACCTAATATGATTAGTTTAATCGTAGTTTGCTAACTATTGGTTATTTAGTACCTAAAATTTTTATTACGCATTTCTCACGTGATGACGGTGAAGAGCCACGGGAAGCTGTTGACGCTGTGCCTGACGCAGTCCGGGTTCTCGTAGATCCTCGTCAACTGGTCGCGGCTGCATTTTTTAAAAAAAATTCCTCTTTAATTAAAAATTTGCAAGAACCATTCATACAAGAATACCTCAAGAGTATCCCAAAAAAGACTAACTTGACCCCCCAGAACTGGCTGAGCAACGCGACTCCCCCGCACCCCACAAACAGCCCGGTGAGACAACTCGCCCAGTTTGTGCCCGGTAGTCGCGTGCCACACGAGCAGCGTCAGGTCGAGCACAACCTCCATCACCACGAAGCACAGCACGGTCGCGCTGAACAGCGCGTCAGGCAGCGTCAGCTGCACCTGCGTCAGGGGGATTATCAGGTCCGGGATGTTGTTGTTCTGGGACGATGAAGACGAAGACACGTGGACGTGGTGATGATGAGGCGGCTTCCGGTTGAACTCGATCTCGTCTGAAGATGATGAGGATGATGAGGAGATGTAGCCATCCTGCCTAAACTCTTGGAGCTGGATGATGGTCGGCGGTGGCTCGGGCATTTTTTTAAAAAAAATTAGGGTTCAGCAGCGTTTAGCAACAGTACAGGTTTGAAGATTCCAGTGCTCACCTGGACGATCGGGCTTGTAAACTGATGAAGCTGGTGCATTTTTCTTTCTTGGATTCTTTTCCCACATAATAATCACCAGATAATAATTGCTAAAGGACAACAACAACAGCAACACATGTGAATTGGAATATTCATGAAAATGATTATTTAGTAGGTCACGTTCGCTTGCCACATGAAAGCCGTAGATGATGAAGCGTACAGAGACTGATATACATGTACATACGCTTCATTTCATTGTTCGCCTCGTGTGGGTGTTTCACACTGAGAACTGGTTAAAAAACGCTCTTTTATGATGATGATGCTCTTACTATTATATTATGCGATTATTACTGGGATCATCATCATGAAACTAGTTTCAACCTGGATCTATCGGCATTCTTATACCTGTGAGCTGCTCATTATGTCCATTTACATATTTTGAGAACATGCAGAGTGCATCTCTGAAAGAGGGGTTTATTCGTGGGTTAAAAGAGGTGATGCAGTGATGAGCCGTGATGATGGTGAGGGTTTCTAACGTGTGAATCTCTCTCGCTGAGCAGGAGCAGTTTTGGATTTTTTAATCATGATATTAAGAGTTTTGAAGAGAGTTGAGGAGCACGTGCTCGTGAATCGATATGAGCTCATTTCATTCAGTACACAATCGGCCGTTTATATATATTTTAATTAAGATGTGGGAGGGAGGAAAAATGGTGTTAATTATTCTGGAGATTTTAATGCTTTGTGAGCGTCTCGGTGGAGCCAGTGGGGGTTATTTAACAGGCTTATTTAAAGATTATATGATTTAGCATGCCATGTCTTGACAGCGCTTTTATTCTTTGGATGAAGTAATTTTCCGGGAGGCTTGCGTAGTAATTGATTTGCATTTTATTATAATTTGGGAGAAGACGGCTGTTGGCTCATGGTGGAATTTTTTTAAATATTTAAATCTGGTTGGTATCTTAACAATGATGACTATCTTGTATTCCAATCTAAAGGAAACTTTTCACCGCTTCGGAATTTCATGTAACAAGTTGATCTTGTTCGAATCGGCTAGAAATACTGAATAACCTACTCAGATTTATATTAAGACTCAAACTTTGTGTAAAATTCTGAGATTGCATTAAAATTTATAAAAAAGTAAAACGGATGGATCCTGACCTGAACTCGAACTGATGAAAAAATTATACACGATCCAATTAAATATTTCTAGTCAATCAAAAAGAAAGAAACAAAATAAATGCCAATAATTATGTTGTTATTATTTCCCTCAAGTCAAAGAAAAGCACCGGAACTGCTCCCATATCGCTCAAACTTAATAACGGCAATTAACATTTTTATTGCAACTGGCATTGCCATTTTCCGCATCTCCATACCCCATCATGATTGTATCACCAAAAAAATATCACAAAACCTCTCTAAATAATTTCAACAAAAAGCAGTGCCACCATGAACTCGACGCAGGTACTCGCCCTCTTATCCGTCCTGCTCGGAATCGTACTGTCGTACCCAGTGTTTGACTACACAGAGATGGGTAACACATTGCATCAAACATACGTGTCAATTTAAACCCTGATACCATTTGATAAACCCCTGATAAATCCCTATCCCGTTCCACAGCAATGTCCCCAGAACACCACAACCACCACCACCACCACATCTCCCCCCGCTCCCCAAAGGACCGCTCCCTAGGCTTTGGGGGTAAGAAGAACAAGTCAAAGTCGTCCAAGCGCAACTACCCGTGGGACTCGAAGGCGTCACAGGTGAGGCTCACGTACCCGGAGAGTGTGGCGCGGCACGAGAGGAAGGACGAGGAGGGGTTCAACGACGACTACTACGACGACTACGACTTTGAGTTCGCCAAAGGGATGGTCAAGAATGGGAACTGGGAGGGGAAGGCCAGGGAGATGCACGGGAAACAGCAGCAGCAGCAGCAGTAGCTTATTGGGACTCTCCAGGGTTTAGATATTTAGGGTTTTATTGGTTCTGATTTATGGATTTACATTACAGTTTCAACAGAGAGCCAGCTAATTTTTGGCTAGACTCAAGGTTCCATAATATTTCTTCAAGAATGTGCTAAAATGATTACAAAACACTGGTTTGACGGAATAAATGCGAGAAAGACATTGCCAATTAATTTCTAATCCAAATCTCGCCAGTCAAACTGTCTCAGGCAACTCTTTTCCTCTCGCACCCCAAGCCTCGAGATTTGCTCAAACGACATTTTGTTGACACTTTCACTACTCCTCAGTTTGTACAACAGTAGCAGAGACATGTACCCCTCCAATCGTGTCAAGGTTCACGTGCGCCACCACCACCATCTTTACTCATACAAATATATGCCTGTTAAAACAAAGGCTGGGTTCAAAGATAAAAATCCCCTGCACCTGCGCGTTTGATTCTTGAGCAATTGATTAGCCAAACAAATACGACCATTTCCCCCTAAAAAAATCAGGCTCCAAAAGAGCGTTACTCAACACTGCAACTCCTGCTGCTGCTGTGTACTTTTGAAGCACGTAACAATATTTTTTTAAAAAACTGCACACATCAAGAGCCTTTCATAGACACACAGAGACTTGTTGACACCAATTATTATGAAGAAGCGTTTTTTTTGGTCAAACAAGACTCGGGTCCTTTCAAACTCTCTTGGCATGCTATAAAAAGGGGGTTGCTCGTCCCTAACCATCATCATTTCATAATCGTTTATCGGCTCATTAACACCGGCTCAGACACAGGCTCGTGCACTTTTGCATCTAACTACAATGGCGCTCAATTGGAGGATCGTGCTGGTGAGGCTCTGCGCTTAATATTACACAATTTTTAAATCTATAAAAAAATGTCGAAAAAATTATCTCCCCAAAAAAATTGCAGACGACGGCGTCGCTCCTAGTGCTGGTGTCGTACCCCTCCCCAGCCACGGCGGGCGGCCGCTCCCTGTCCCCGCAAGAGTCGTCCCAGTTCCTCCAGCTGTTCAACCGGATCTGCTCCAGCTCTGGCCAGCAGCAGGAGGGCAACACGTACTACTTTTGCAAGCAGCCCGAGCAGCAGACGATCCAGCTCCAGCTCTCCCACGAAAAGTCGGTGACCACCTCCGAGACCCCGAAGCAGGTCATTTTCGTGCAGTCGCCAAACTACGAGTACACGCACAACGTCGCACTCAGAGGCTCCGCAGGCAACCCGCAGCAGACCGAGATCTACGTGCTCCCGCCAAAGGCCACACACAACCTCGAGCTGAACGACCTCAGGTCCGGGGTCGACGCGCTCGCCAAGCCCAGCCTCTTCTACCTCAACGACAATGACAACAACAACAATGGTGGTGGGGGCAGCAGTGGAGGAAATCGCCCGGGGCCTATCGGGCGCCAGCCTGGAGGCCAGGGAGGCAACATCGGAGGGGGGAATAGGCCCAGCAGCCCGCCACCAAGCAACCCAGATGTCGTTGGAGTGATCGGAGGGGGCAGCGGCTACCAGGCCTACGGCGTGCCCTCCATCAACCCGAGGAACCAGAGGAACGTGCTCAGGACTTCGTACAGGGTTTAATTCGCTCTTTTTATTTTTTTAACTCCATTTTTTACATACACTTTTTTATTATTATTATACAGTCATTAATAAAAAGTTATTACAAAGCATTTACATCCATTACAAAATATTTATTTCAACAAAAGTTAGGCGACACTCTTGAACGTCTTGACAGTCTTTGTGACGGTCTTGGTCGTGTGGCTCTGACTCCTCTCGTTGTTGTTATTCCCAAACTCGTTCCCTCCCCCGAGCTTCATGTTGTCGATCCCGGTGGAGAGCACCCCGTTCTCGTGCCAGTTGTTGCTCTGAGTGCTGCTCACGTTCTTCACCTTTTGCACCTGCTGCTGCAGGGCGCTGCTATTGCTGTTGATGCTCCTCTCCAGGTCAGGCACTGGCGCAGTCACCTTGAGCCGGCCGCAAGAGTCCAGGGAGCAGTTGAGGTCCTCGGGACGGACCCCGCTTGGGATGGTGCAGGTGCGGGAAAAGGACTTTTGCTTGTACGCGCCGTTCGGCTGCGTCTCCTCGTGGTTGCCCGTGATCGTCAGCGTGTTGTCCACCAGCTTCACCTGGAGGTCCTCGGGGGAAAAGTCGCGGGCCGTCAAGAGCAGCTGTTTATTTTGGGATTCAACAAGTCAATGATGGATTAGCTTTACTGGGTTTGGGGCAATACGAGACAAACCAAGAATGAAATTTAAAGTACCTGAAACTCCTTGCTCCCATCAGCCTTGGACACAATCTCGTAGGTGAGCGGCACATCCCCCTGCGCGTCAGTCCCCATGCTCCAACTAGGACTCCCAGGCCGACCCCCACCACTGGGCACAATCTCCATCGTCGGAGTGGACACTGGAAGCAGCGAGTTGCTCACACTCGACTGCTGCGTGCTGGTGACAGTCTTTTGAGTTCCTCCTCAGGTCCTGCACCTGGTTCTGAAAGTCGTCCTCAAACTCCTGCAGCGCCTTGCTAACCAGACTGCTAGACTTCATGCTCGTGTTGTTATTATTCGCAGTGGTGGTCGAGGTCGTCGAGGTCGAAGAGTTCCTCCTATCTTCGTTACTATGCTTGTTGCTAAACAGGTCCTGCGACTTGTTCGTACTCGACGAAGTGGTGTGGTGCTGCTGCTGCTGGGTCACTGCAGGCTCTGTCGACCCCTGGACGACCCTCTTCGTGGAGAACGTCTCTTGGCGCCAGGTGCGCGTCTCTTGCTGCTGCTGGGCCGCCGAGTTGGAGCTGGGATTACTCTGAAAAAGCTGTTGAGGGGTAGTTGCGAGGGCGCTCGAGCTGTTGGCGTCGCGCTGGATCCTGATCTTGTGCTCCATGGCGGACGGGACGGGCATGCTGAGCCAAACTATTTACTTGAAACGATATCACCGACTCGGACACGTCCACTGGTCACTCAACCTTTAAAAATTTTTGCACAGATATTTTTTTTGTATTTTTGCACACTCGAAGGAGTCACAGTGAAGAAGAGAAGCTGTTTAGCGGATGATTCCTCTGCGTCGCTCGTCTCTGCACAAACTGTTGGCCGTGGCACTGCCAAAAACTCGTTTTTATATAAAGCGTCTTTATGGGGCCGACTCAATTTTGTTTCCTTTTTGAGACCGAGAGTGACAAACTGCCCTCGACAGATTTGGTCAACGCTCGTACACATATCCATACACACACACACACGGTTTCAGAACCCTAATGGATCGCTTCAAAATAAAAAAGTTCGTCATTTATAGGAAATGTGTAGTTGAGAGATGGGATACATATTATAAAATATTATATACGTGGGATGGGTCTTGTTGGTTGGTGGTGGTGGTGGTGGTTTTGGCTGTGTGGGCTGGAAGGTTCAGTATATAGGCTTAGATATACACACACGGGTTTTTTTTGGAGTGCAAAAAATTTATTATTTTTGTCGGAGGGATTTATATATTTTTTTGCGAAACTCGTTCGGGAGATTACACGAGAGAGAGAGATGATGAACATTTTATTAAAATATATATTCTCATGCATGTGTATTCCCTTTCTCAGTCGTTTTCTCGAAAAATGGCGTAGAGAGAAGAGCGTATTAATTTCGCATTTTTTTCTCAACTAAATCATAAAAAGAGTCTCATAAAAAAGTGATACAAAATAGTTGGGCGATGATGCAAGTGGAATTCTCTGATGTAACTCGTCGTGTACAAAATATGTGGAGAGAGACGCACACGCTTTTTCCGGATTCTTGTTTTCGTGTGGGGTCTGCAGTCGCTGCTGCCGCGGAATGACACATTTTCCTTTTTGAAAAGAGGGATTCTGGAACTTTTTCGTGTGGATCGGACGTCATCGTCATCTGCAAGGTGGAAAAAAATTGGTGGATATAAAGTTTATTTGGAGGCAGCAATAACAAGGTGAAGTGCATCGCTTGGAGGAATCAGTTGCAGTTCAATGAGGGAGCGGATTTTTTTTTAAATTTATAATTCGCTTCGGGGCAAGACCAATTTCATCCTTGTATTTTTACATGCAATCATTTCTTACAAGATTTTCTTTACAAATTTTGTGAATCCACGAAATCCCAAGTTTTGAAAGTAGCATCCACAAAATCATAACCCATCTCTACGAACAATCCAAATTTGATTTTTCAAAAAAAGCATAGCCCCCGCAAACCCCCACCAAAACCCTCAACAACCCCACAGACATTCAGACAAACCCGCACTCAACCCCCATACCATAACCAAAGCAAAAAGTCTAAAAATAGCCCCCGACCTCATCCATTTATCCAAAAAGTCCTCAAACCCAAACCGTTTCAAAACAGAGAATAGGGCAAGTTGCCAGCAACATTCTTCCCCGATGCATCCTCGTCGTCGTTGTGTGCACTCTCTTTAAATTACATCTGTCAACGTCAACACTGGCGATGGTGATAAGAAGCACGCTCCTACGCTTTTGCTCTTTTGTAAACGTCAAAAAAAGTATCTTTTTTGGATGCACTTGAACTTGACTCTTTACAAACTCTTCTTGGGATATACTATGAATATATGATTTTTATGCCCTTTTTTTGATGAACCATTTAGGAAATCAGCGCAATTCATAATTTGTAATAAACAGCGTCTCTGGAACTTTTTTTATTATTATCAAAAGCATTCTTCAACAGTGTACAAACCGCACCAATCCGCTTTTTATTATTAACATGATTACAATTGCAAATATAATCCCATCGTCACTCTTACTCTTATGCAAAAAAACTCTTTATATAAATTGCCAATATGAAGCAACCAGCATCTCCCCAAAAAAGTCTCTAGATCCTTCCTTCTCTTCTGACAAGAACAAGAAAGCTAAAGCTGACCATTCAACTCTTATTATATTATTCCATCCCATAAAAGGACACTTTCTCGACAGCCATTAACTAGTTGAACGTCACACTCTTGTTATTTTTTTTCTCTCTCTCTGTAAATGGACCTTTTGGTTGATGTCGTCGTCTTGATTAGCACACTCGTACACACATTCATCTCTATTTAAACTCTCGAGTTACTCCAAGGTCACTCGTCGTCGCTGCATCCAAAAGATGTAGAGAGAGACACACAAAAAAATGCTTCCAAAAACGTAGTTCCTACTTCCACAAAAACACCAATTTCCTCCTTTTATTTATTTTCAATTTAAACAAGCCTCCAGGTATTTGACAGTAAAAAAGCAATAATGAATAAATCCTTAAAGAGCTAAGCCTTGTCCCCCTCCCTCTGGATGTTGATGAGGGTCGTGTTCCCAGTCCCAGGAGAACCACCACCAGCACTACTACTAATCTGCCTACCGACCCCAGGAGGACCGCTACTGGNCAATAATGAATAAATCCTTAAAGAGCTAAGCCTTGTCCCCCTCCCTCTGGATGTTGATGAGGGTCGTGTTCCCAGTCCCAGGAGAACCACCACCAGCACTACTACTAATCTGCCTACCGACCCCAGGAGGACCGCTACTGGCGACAACAGCCGGCCTCCCAGTCTGCACGATTGGCACGACCTTGACCTGCTCCGACTCTGGCTCCTTCCAGCGGGGCGCGGTGACGCTCAGCACGCCGTCGCTGCTCAGGTTGCACTGGACGGTCTCGGGCTTGACGTCGGCGGATAATTTAGTTTTATTTTAAATTATTCTCTAATTAAAACGCGTACATTTATGTTATTAGTTAGCAGACTGACCTCAAACTTGTCCTTG
This sequence comes from Seira sanloemensis, assembly GCA_027743915.1. Lineage (NCBI taxonomy): Eukaryota > Metazoa > Arthropoda > Collembola > Entomobryomorpha > Entomobryidae > Seira > Seira sanloemensis. The sequence goes on along the minus strand of JAHZMY010001629.1, from coordinate 2,311 downwards.
TCGCACTCGACTTGCGACACGCCAGACTCTTGCCTCGAGTGGAGCCTCCTCGGCCTGTACGAGCTGACGTAGGGGAAGAGCGAGTACCCCGGGTGACCCCCAGCCCCAGCCGCGCTGAAAATCTGCTCGTCGTCCAGCGTCAGCCCAAAGTTCTGGTCAAAGAGGCGGGACGGCCGCGACCGGTCGAGCATCACGTCCCAGTCCCAGAGGGACGAGTGGTGGTGCGGGCGGAAGATGGGCATCTTTATTTATTAGGTATCTGAAAGGGTGTAAGCAACTCAGGTGCTGGACCGAGATGTTGGCGCGGCAGGGTTCGAAACTGGACTGAGAAAGTGCTAGTCATTTTATATATAAGTGGGGTGCAGATCGGAGCTTGCGCTGTTAGAACCCGGGTTCTACACTCGATTTGGCGTGGGTGTGTGCATATCCTCCTGCGTGAGGTAACGGATATTTTTAGACTCGTGTTGTGGGTGACGCTTTTTTTCTAGGTTATTAACGCGTTTCCCATCTCTCGGATCATGGTTTTATGTGCAACAAATATTTTGTCACGGTATTTTTATTAAAATGTGTGTAGCATATATATTCTGTATACGTTGGTGTATAGCATCTTTTGGAACAGGAATCTATCGTGCCCCTTCCCAAAAGCAAATGAGACGCTGAAAAATATTCTCTATTGATCATCGATTAGAGTTTTGGTTATGGGACATAATTTTCGGAAAATTAGTTTGTGGTAGTTGACACAAATGGAATTGATAAAAAAATTATGCGTTTTCTAGCTTTCATTCACAAGTTGCCCCCCGACTGACTGGATTGTGAGAGATGTCGACTGGCCACACTCATTCTTAACAAATGATCCTTTGAAAGAAAATGCTACTCGAAAGCAACCCGCGCAAAAACGTTTTGAGCCTTTCATCGAGACAGAGATTAAGATTTTAAACATTTGCGTCTACAAACATCTTTTTTTTAAATGGACCATAAATCTCGACTTAATTTTCAACAAATCTCTTCTTCACGAACTATCACTCGTTGGCTGCAATTTGAGAAACGTGAGAAGGTTTTAAGGTTTTCATTTGCAGCGATAAAGAGCGGAGTTTAGGAGCAGAGAACCACATTATCTGATAAAGTCTGTCTCCAAAAAATATATACTTGTCGATAATCATGCTTCGTAGCAAAAGCTGTAAAATATTTTTCTACTCTACCACCATTCAGAAATCTGCAACTTTTCTCAATATAGTAGTTACAAAATTAATGCACAAATTGTTGGTTAATGAAAGCTGTCTCACGTCGCCCCGACAAGGCCCCCATACCCAAAAACTACATCATGAAATCAAGAGCATCTCTGTCAAAAGAAATGAGTCATCCAGCTTCTTCATGCATTTCTTATCTACGAAATTACTCTAATCTCCAACAAAAAATTAATGTCTGTGTTTTTTTCGTGTCAATCCCATATCTAAAATCAAGACTCATTTTCGCTACAATTCTCACACTTTTCAAACTCACAAGTCACAAACTCCATCACGAGGAACACGATATAGTTTCTTTTTTATATTGCACTACTCTTAACCTTTTGACCCCATTTCCTCTTCTAAAAAGCCAACGATCGTTTCAAGACAAATGACTCATTCGATAAAACAAACAATAGCCCGATTGTTCCATTGGCTTGTAAGCTCTGTGGAATCATGTCCCAAAGACACAAAATCACGATGCTGCTTATTGACGCAAAAACGAGCATGAATCACCGACTCGAGCCACTCTCTCCCATTTCAAACCACACTCATCATCATCCACAAAACATACACATCCCCATCATATTTTCTTGGAGCATGTAAGCAGATTCCTCCACACTCACATACGTTTTAAAACAAAAAAAAATCTAACAAATCTCGTCCACAAAAAACATTCAGAAAGCAGATTGCCTCAACCTGCATGTCAGCCCTGGTCCATACACCCATGCTCATCCTCGTTCCTCTCCTCTGATTCACGTACGAGAGCCAGCAGACATCCCAGCTCCTGATTGTGTTTCAAATGCATACTCGTCTGTTTGCATAGGCTCTATTTTTTTCGCAAAAATCACTCTCATGTGTGGCTCTCGCGAACCAGCATGTCAACACCTTTAAACTCTCAATTAAATTTACTTAATTTAAAATAGTTGTGAGAACTAGAACAATCTCAGTTTGCCCCGGGCATCCTCATCAACCAACCATCGCCAAGATGAACTCAACACCACCACCACGTAAGACCTCACGTTATCCCTCAAACATGTACCTTTCCAACCATTCAAACCCCACACCATCTAATAAACCCCCCAAAC
>JAHZMY010001628.1:0-10057 GCA_027743915.1 Seira sanloemensis | reverse complement strand
CTTGTTGTGCCTTTGCAAGCAGCAAAGTTGTTCGTTAGACATTGTTTCTGCTCAGTTCTTTAATTGCTGTTGCAAAGATTGATTTGTAATTTTTATTCGAAAAAATTATCCAGGTAAATATATGAATACATGTTCCCTTTGTTATTGATTTATTCCCAAGAATTTCTGTTGCTATTTTTCCAGATGAGTTTGTGTTCGGAAATATTTGATTCGTAAAACCACGTTGTGCATTTTCGAAATTTCATTCGCTATTTCTGTAAACAAGTGCACACTATGACCCCCAATTTTTAATGCAACTTTCACCACGCACACAAACCCGTACGCCTTGACCAAGTCGCCATAGTGACAAATTATGATAGCAAATGAAAGTACTAATTTTTATAGAACACATTACCCACGCAGAATTAAATGATTTGAGGGACGTTCAGACAAGTGCAAATAAGATTATAACTTATAGGTTCTAAATTGTTCAGGTTGACTCAGACGTCTCGCTAGAAAACGAAACTGTGGAAAAAATTATTTACCTTTATCTACAATTAACTCATATCACCCCATAGAAATTCTCCTCACTGTAAGTCTTTTATTTCATTCAGACACCTATACGTTGTTGGTTGACACGACAAGAGGAGTTTCAAAAACCAGCTGTCGGTTCAATAACAAATTGCAATTTCACTTTTTCAGTTGAAATCATATCACCAAGAAAAACTTCAAAAGCCCTGAAAATGAACCGGGTCAGTGAAAATACGAGGACCAGAATTGCTCCAGGCGGAAACAAGAGAAAGGCAGATGTTTCTCCAAAGAAAATTGAAGCAAAGAAGCGTTCAGCTCTGGGAGATTTAACAAATGTAAGTATATGTGGTAGAATATAATTTTGCAAAATTTTTGGTCAATTTTTACGTGTTTAAAATAAAATTAGCATTATGTAAAAAGATGTGATAACAATTTTTTTCTGGTTCTGTTCAGGCTGCAAAAAAGAAGGCCGGGTTGGGAGGAAAGGATAAAGATAACAAGGATGCTGCCGAGAAATTTAAGGATAAAGCAGAAAAGCCTTCGCTGATTCCCATCAGCAATCAACAAGATCAGTCTCGTGTAACCCGGGCAAGGACCAAGAGTTTGAAAGGCAGCGAAGCTGTACCTCTGAAGGTGGAACAAAAGGTTGACGTTTCCAAACAACAGCAGGCAAATATTCCCGACCCTGCTAGAGTTCTTCGAGAAGTTCAGGAGTCGAAGCCAATTGCAAAAGCGACAAGAAGCAGATCGTTGTCAAAGAAGACGGAAAGCAAAGAGGTGGAACATAAAACCGAACCCGAATCAGCCAATGTGGAGGAGTCTCTCTACCAAACGGCGTATGGCTCACCAGTTCTGGATAAGTCAAAGAGTGGAGATTCATTGTACGTTCATATTATACAGTTTTGATTTTTCACGAATGAAAGAAACAAAGAAATCTAATTAAATATTGATATAAATCGACAGGTCAACTGAAGAAATACAAAACAAGCAGAATCAACTTCTGGAAAAACCTAAGCTTCCCACAGGCGTTGAAGATTTTGACGAGGAGACTGGCAGTGATCCTTTCCAGGTTGGATTGTATGCTTCCGACATCTTTGCGTATTATAAAAGACGTGAGCTCCGCTTTCCCGTCCAAAAATATTTGGAAAAACAGACTGAGCTTAATAAGAACATGAGGAGCATTCTCGTTGATTGGATGGTCGAAGTTCAGGTACTAGTGAGAACACTGCTTTATATTAATTACAAACTGTCTCCTTGTGTCATTTGAGTGTTAATAATCATAAAAATTTAACCGTATAGGAAAGTTTTGAAATGAATCATGAAACCCTCTACCTTGCCGTTAAGTTGGTCGACCTTTACCTTGGTCGAACTCATGTTAAACGTGATAAGCTCCAGCTGGTCGGCACAACAGCGTTGTATATAGCTGCTAAATATGATGTAAGTTAATTGATACTACATGAGTAGAGTAATTTAAAAACTTTTTAAACCAAGTTATGGAATATCGGGTATATGTTTCTTTTGCAGGAAAGGTGTCCCCCAGTTATCGACGATTTCTGCTACATTTGCGATGACGCTTATTTGCAAAAAGATGTGATTATGATGGAAGAGAAGATGCTACGTGTGCTGAAGTTTGACGTTGGTGTTCCACTTTCGTACAGATTTTTGAGACGTTATGCCAGAGTGAGTGTTTCATGAATAATCATTTAATTGGAACCATAACCATACCTTAGCCACTCTTTTTCAATTAATTTGTTTATCCTTTATTTTCTATCAGTGTGCCAAACTCGATATGGAGACCCTCACCTTGGCCAGATTCATTCTTGAAATGTCATTGATGGAATATGATTTCATCGATGCTCGTGATTCTATGATGGCAGCCTCAGCTTTATTACTGGCATTGAAAATGGTAAAGAAATCATGGAATCCAACTTTGGAATACTACAGCTCCTACGCTGTTTCAGATCTTTTTGATCTCACTCATCGCTTGTTTGACTTCATGCGGAAGCCACAGTCACATCTGAAAACCATCCGCTCTAAATATTCCCACAAGTATGTATGACCATTTTAACTGCTTGAATTTTGCTTTGTCATTAATGTTTTTATATTAATATTATTAATCTAAAAATAATGATTTTTTTCTTTCAGGGTATTTCACGAGGTGGCCAAGGTTAATTTGCCAGAAGAACTTGAGTTATAACGTGCCTATACTACTTAGAAGAAAACATCCGTCAAACGATTGTGCCTTCTACTATTTATTATTTCTTCATAATGACAAGACTATCTGATGTATGTAAGGAGTAGCATTCGTTATATCTGTATCGAATATCGCGTTTTATTCGTTCCAAAGAATGGTATAAACATTAGGGCGTGGGTAATATTTTCAGGAGGACTAAACCAACTGACTGGACCGACGATTAAGTTTAGTAATAGGGTTTTTGTAACAAGTTCAGTGCTAGTGTTTTGGCAAAACCCTTGCTTGACATACTCTTCAAAAGAGTTGTGTAGATTTAATGTTTTGCCACATATCTACTTTGGTAATTATTAAAATTATTCGAGATATAGAAGTGTTTGATGATTGTGAGTATACTGTGTGTAATAATGTTCAAACTACGAATCAAGAATACTGATATAATGCTATTGTTCCCAGTAAATTGTCAACTGTCGCATTTATTTATTCTTTCATAATGCAAATATGATGGTTATTGTACCACATATTTAATGTACATGTATGTAATTAAGATTTTGATATTTGAAACTATTATTTTGGGTAGAAACATGAGCAAAATGGCTAAGTACAAGTTATGTAATATATTTTTAAAACATTTCAGAACCAACGCTAAAGTTTGAATGGCTCTCAAGAAAGCACATTTCAAGAAATGAAACACTCCTCCACTTTGTTCCATTCTATTTTATTATCTAGTGACATTTGGTGTTTACATGATGTAAGGAGTATCACTCTAATAATAAAGTCTTTGAATCAAGCGCTCCCTCTGAAATTATGGGTCTGATCATGATTTCCATTGTTATCGCCAAGAGTTATCCTACTGCCGAGTGTAGAGTAAAGCTTGAATTCATTTAGAATAGTATTACACGTGATTAAGCGCTCATATTTATTCAGAACCTGTGTTCATTTTTACGGAATCGAAGATATCTTTTGAATGTAATAGATTTAAAATTTAGCCTTTTTTCAAAACGTGTAGGAACTGAAGAACTTTTTTTTATAAAAGAATGTATTTTAATATATAAAATTAACTATAAGAAACAAATCTCTAATGTTCAATGTTTGCCCTGAATTGCATTCAGCAATTCTTTTTAGGCGAAAGTTCTTGTTGGAACCACTTTGTTAATATTGAAATGGTTGTTACTAATGTTTTAGTGTCAATAAAATGCGATTCAGCATTCGATGACTGAAGAAGGTTTAGTGCAATGGATAATTCAGCATGAATTGAAGAAATTCAATTTTAGAAACAATGGGTAATGAATTAATTACTTTGATTTCGTTTCATGCATCAATGACTTTAAAGAGAAATTACTTAATATCGAAGATATCTTTTGAATGTAATAGATTTAAAATTTAGCCTTTTTTCAAAACGTGTAGGAACTGAAGAACTTTTTTTTTATAAAAGAATGTATTTTAATATATAAAATTAACTATAAGAAACAAATCTCTAATGTTCAATAATGTTTGCCCTGAATTGCATTCAGCAATTCTTTAAATTAGGCGAAAGTTCTTGTTGGAACCACTTTGTTAATATTGAAAGGGTTGTTACTAATGTTTTAGTGTCAATAAAATGCGATTCAGCATTCGATGACTGAAGAAGGTTTAGTGCAACGGATAATTCAGCATGAATTGAAGAAATTCAATTTTAGAAACAATGGGTAATGAATTAATTACTTTGATTTCGTTTCATGCATCAATGACTTTAAAGAGATAATTACTTAATTATATATGAAAGTTCATCCGTGAGCGAGTAATCACGATCGCACTTTTTCATCAAATGGTTTTATAGCCAAATACGATATTTGAAACAATAGATTATCGTTGTTTTCTTTCATTCTTGAATTATTAATCTTCAAAAACACGGCTAATCACAAGCAGAAAAACTACATACTACATGCGTATGGTACGTACATCCAATTGAGCTATATTGCGATTCAATTTAGCCATAAACGAGGGAAACTCAGATTGATTATTATGCATGCATTCTACATATATCCAAGTAATTCATTCACTGTGGAACTGGAAAACTTTGCGGATTTCAATATTTTCCTCGATTTTCAATCTCGGAAAGAGGTTTATGAAAAAAATGCTGGAAAAACAGTTCTGTTCTAAAGTGTCAACTTCTTTTTTGGCCGACAGATGAGGTCTTCCTAAGAGATGAGGATGATCCTCTTTGAATTGAATCATCTCTAAAAAGCTAAAGGTCGCAAAACAATACGCTAATTGTGAATGTGTATGTAATTGAAATAAGGTTAGAGTGGAAAGAGGTTTATGAAAAAAAATGCTGGAAAAACAGTTCTGTTCTAAAGTGTCAACTTCTTTTTTGGCCTACAGATGAGGTCTTCCTAAGAGATGGGGATGATCCTCTTTGAATTGAATCATCTCTAAAAAGCTAAAGGTCGCAAAACAATACGCTAATTGTGAATGTGTATGTAATTGAAATAAGGTTACAGCAGGCAGATTTAAAGTTGCATGCCAGAGTAGGAAATTTCGAAGAAGAGGTCTGTACTAGCAAACTGCTTTCTTTGACAAAAGCAGAATATATATTTGAAAGTCTTGAGAATAAGAAAAAGACAGAACGACGTACTCAGATTTTAATATAAAAAACAATCAACTTTTTTCATAAATTAATATCAACAACAAACAAATAACAAAAGAGAGTACAATAACATAATTAAAATAGATAACATATTTTTGGGATTTCGCTCTTCGCTGTTGTCTCTGATAAAATAAATTGATTGATGTACATTTCATGACAAGGCTGAATGAAGATGATATGATGACAAAATATACTGACAAAAAATGAAACAAATATTGCATCTTCTCCAAAAAAAAATATTTCATACTGAAGTCATGACTCGGGTGACATGGTCAATGAACAACATTTTTTGATATCTCCACTTTCTCTCTCCCTAAAATATCCTCCTCCATTTGTAGCAAATTTTTTCGAGTATTATATTTTAGATTAAAATTTGTTCCTAGGTGGGCTCCTAAATGTGGCTACTTAGTTGTTGTTATTTCCGACCCACTTTCCGACCTTGTCTACAAGGGTGTAGGTGCAGTCAGGGAACATCGTGGTACAATCCTCCTGCTTGTCACCAGCGGTCACAGCATCCTTGTACAAGTCCATGCTGCGCATTTGTTTTCTGCAAGTGAAAATTAAAGTTTATGAGCATACAGTACTCGAAACATTCAAATGTTTTCATAGACATTCTACATAAAAATGTATGTAGATGCAACAAAGTGCTTTTGCCAGACAAGAAAAAAGAAAACTGACTTGTCTTCGCTGATTTTACAAGAGATTTGCTTGCATAGAGTCATTTGTACTATTAAATATTATTGGCACAACTAGTGGTTATTACTATGGCCGAAGGCCAACATACAGGTTGTCTTCATTTCTGGCGGAGGAGACCCTCTCCTCGGAAAAAAATGTGTAATTTGAATTTGAATGAAAAGCTTCAAGTCATAGCGCTGTTGTACAGGCTCAAAGAGCAAGATCATCATTATCTTTCTTTGAAAGAGAAAAAGTCGAGAGAGAGAGAGAAAAAAAACTTGCTCAGCCTGACCACACTGACCCAGTGACAAGTTTAAATGGAAACCCTTAAGAGAAATCATGCAAATCATGAGAAGAGTTGAAGAAAAAAGGAAAAATGGCGCATGGGCAGCGCTTGAGCTAGACTAACTTTAAACGACTACCTACATACATAATTTTTTACCCAGACATTTTAGAAATTTTTAAATCTGCTGTATTTTTTTCAGGGTTGGGCAACCTGTCCGTAAGGTAAGGTTGATTACCTTAACATTGTAAAAAAAAGTTTTGACTAAGTGCTACTTTCTTTATGATTATTGTTATGATTCATGAGTATTACGAGTGGACTTCTAATTAAACGCAAAAGGTTGTTGTGCTGGCTTGACTTTGACACGAATTAAATGCGAATTACCTGAACCAGCCAGTGGCGTAGTTGAAGACCTTGTTGCGTCCGGCGGTGCGCTCCATTTCACAGGCAATACGCTTGCGACATCCATCCCCAGAGATCTTGAGGACGGCGAAGGTGGTGTCGACGTAGTCAATGGAGTTGAGCACACGGGAGAGGAGACCTCCATCCTTGACGGCATCGTAGTAGGGGGAGGAGCTGGAACGGCCCCAACCGTGTCCGTCGTCACTGAGGAGGGGAGAGAGCAGGAGGTAGACCAAACCACCGAAGGCGGCAAGCACCAACAAGTTCAGGACGAGAGCGACGATATCAGCCAAAGCTGGGTATTCTCCGCCTTCACAAAACATTAGCTTGACATTACAAAACTGAATACTAGTAATTGTATGAGATTCCAGCTCAAAAAGTCGTCTCTGCTGTACCATGTCCGCCGCTGGATGCTCCCCATCCGTGGTCGTGGCCATGTCCAACTGAAACAACTTCTGGGTGGTAGTCATGAGTTCCGATACCGAAACCTCGTTGCTTCGACGCACTCGTGGCAGTGGTCTTACTCTTGGTGGCCGCGGATGCTGCTGCAACGCAGAGCAGTGTTACGCACAATATCTTATTCATTGTACCTGGAGACAGAGAAAAAGAGAAAGTTAGGATGACAACTCTCCTCCGTGCTAAGCTCTTTTTCACTTCTTAATCTAGACACTCGAGGAAGATTTTGTGTTTTCCATTTCTTTGAAAGGCACTTCGAAATTCACTCGCACTCTGAGAACATCTTCAGGCCTTGTGGGCAAATGGACTAGAACCAAAGGCGGAAGAAAGCTGCTGCTGCACTGCGATACAAAAATGTTGCTCTCTGCTCTGCACTTGCTACATAGGTATCATCATAATACGCAGGCGTCCATCAGATTTTTTTAAAATCAGAATTTGAAGCTTCATGAATCGTGTAGTATTATACTCTATTGTACACACTCCTGTGTGTTTGATTTAGGTTAATGATTTTCCTTCAACTTACCCACCCCGTCTTATTATTTTACCGTACATGCTAAGGCAATTACACACTCAAGATGAATCATATTTTTTTGGCATTTATGTATTTTATTTCGTCTGGCTGGCCTATTTAGGATTTTTCAGCCCTTCAAGAAAAAAATATGTGTATCTTAAGAGTTACATCTTGATCGTCCATCCCCTTTATGCTTACAACCATGATAATCCGAATTATTATCGCGTTAAAAACTGAACAAAAAATGGCATTTAAGGCATAATCCTTGAACGTAAGCGTAGACTGAGTTAAAACTTTTAAGGGCGTGATTTTATTAAAATAGTTCATTTTCTTAAAATATTTGCTACCGTCTTTCCTGTAATTATAAACTCTGATATATTATTTGAACGTAAGCGTAGACTGAGTTAAAACTTTTAAGGGCGTGATTTTATTAAAATAGTTCATTTTCTTAAAATATTTGCTACCGTCTTTCCTGTAATTATAAACTCTGATCTATTACGCATGCACATTTGCAGTCTGTGCAAAAAATGTCACTGACGCCATATATGTATGGTATACGGTGTGAATCCAATTTTTACTTCCACTTTCTTTCTCTGAATTCATTAGCCTCTTAATTATTTTGATGTGTATGCAAAAATTCTTCAAATTTCTTTCATTAAATTTGACGTGTGGGTGTGAAGAACACGAGGGAGCAAAAATCTTCCTTTTTTAAAAAAAAATCATCTTCATTGTTAATCAGAGTATGTTTTTGGTGTACCATACAAAAAGAAACATTTTTTGAGCATATTACGGCAACTGTAAGCTCATCAACATTATGATAATATTAATGTTCATTTTCAAACTACCTACATAATGATCGTGATAATGGATGAGCAAAATGTGGTATGCACGTCCTCCTGCTTCACAATAAAAAAACTTACTCTCCTTTTACGCTTTTGTTTTTCATAAAAAAAGTTCATCTTCATATTTTACGTGTAAAAAGATATTTTGTGGTCTAATAACTTTTTTATATACTGGTGCCAACACACAAATATAATTTCCCCGTGGCATACATTCCTCAGCACAGACATAGAGAAATCGTATATAGATATGCGTTCTGCATATTGCACCTTCTGATCTTTTTAATGCATTTCGTACGCATTAGTAGCCACTACTACTACTTCAAGTTCAAGTTCGTGACGATATGAATCTTTCTCTCTGTGCACCAAAAATTGCGCATTTTTACTTCAACGAGGCATACACGAGAATGAATCAATGTTTAAAAATGCATGAATTCAAAGGTACAAATAATAAAAATAATGTTGAAGTAATCACTTCTTGAATGGTCCACCATTTAGAAAAGGGTTAAGGTTAAAACATTCTTTTTATGAGGTTATCATGCCTAAAATGCACCTTCCTACTGTACCCCGTCGTAGTCCTCCCAGCAAAAAATCAAAAGAAGCAAAATCTACAATTTGCCAATATGCATACACGTATTATTAACGTGTCTTAGCAAAGGGCCAAGAAATGAATGAGGTAGGTGGATATAGCACATACAAACAGAAGAGAGAGACAGAGAGAGATCGACTATTTAGAAAAAAAACTGGCTTTTTGGCTACTTGACTATTTTTTGCTCTACCTTTAGGTGAAAACAAGGTGTGCATTCGAAGGATGTTCCCAAGTACAAGAGCACGCAAAAGTAAATGGAAAGGAAACCTGTCTTTCGCCAGTTTTCTCTTAAAATTCTTGACTCCTCTTGATCTAACTGCGGACGTGTTAGCCTAGTTAATCATGCTGGGCCCAACTCTTGTAGAGAGCCTCTCTCTATCCAAACCCTTGATATTTTTTGTTTGAATGCTTTCTATCATTTTTTTCATTTGCTGATGAATTAGAATTAAGAGCCCTTTCTAAAAAAAAGTTGTGCTATAACACGAAAGTTACTACAATATCAATTAGCCTTTGAACATGAAACATGTTTCATTACAACAACAGCAGTAATTATCAGTTTTAGGTACAAGTATGCAATAAGTTTAAATGAAATCCTGCCGACAGGAGTAGCTTCTTCTAGTGCACCATTTTAGAAAATCTTTATAGATTTTTTTATTTGCAAGGATGTGCTAGAGAAAAAGAGAAACTTTTAGATGGAGAAGTTTGATGAATTTGATTTAACTTTGTGATTAAAGATGGTAATCATTAGAAAAAATTCGCTTCAAGATAACTCTGTGGGTGCTCACAAGTCTAAAGCTATACACAGCAATAAAAAAACTCACTGCTGTACCGCTATTTAAACCCATACATTGATACATTGGTGACGCATGAACGAAGCAAGGCGAGAAATGGAAAGTGGCTAGCAGGGGCAATTGGAGAAAGTGCTACGGGTCAACTGTTCTTACATCTTCAATATTTTTCATTTCATTTAGC
>JAHZMY010001627.1:0-15279 GCA_027743915.1 Seira sanloemensis | reverse complement strand
GAGATGAAGCGCATACAAATTTCCAATTTGTCTTTCCCAACGCAAAAATGACGAATAGCATACGGCGTCATGTCAAGCAGTCACTCATTCGCATACCAAATTTTTTTTCGCATTTTTTCTCAAATGAGATAATGAGGTGCAGCATCATCATTAAAAGGCAAATTATTCATAAAAACTGGTGGCAAAACTTCAAATTGAAAGTTTTTGTCTCTCTCTCTCTCTCTCTTCTCTCTCTCGCCGCAGCCAAGCCTTCGGCATCGTGTTTAAGGTGTCCATCATAATTATCAGAAATTAATCGAATTATATCGAAAGGTGTTGCTAGCGATGGCGTATGAGGTGCGCAGCTCGTAATCTCCTCGTGGGCAGGGAATAAAAAAAACTGATTATTGGCGATGCGGAGAGGGAGAGGAAGGAGTATAATTGGCTTAAAAGGGATTGCGCGCATCATATTTATGAATATGTGAAACAACTTCCTGAATGATTGACACCACAAATCACAACACTTGCTCCTATTACAAAATCCCCTTGTATAGCATGGACTTAATCCCTTCATAAGCTCCTGTTAATTTCTCATCGTATCAGATAAGCCATCGCAAGTGCACAAATTCGAAGCAAATCTGAGCTACATGAAAACCATCCACTTTGTAAATACAAATTACTTAACAACATCGGATTACCTACTTGAGCGTGACTGCACACAAAAATTATTATGATCTGATAAGAGCTCTGAAAAAAAAGAAATGTACGACGATTGCAACGTGTTCTTTTTTTGTGCTGTTGTTGCAACCTGCCATGTCACCCATTAAGGAGCAAAGTGGCTCATTTTTAGCTCAACAGTTCAATCACTACAAAGTGATCTGAATATATTATGATAATAAAAAAATCTATTTTTTTTCTTCCACGAAGCTTAATGAATGACAGGGAGCACGGCACCTTGTGCTCGTCTCTGTTATGATTTTTTTTCGCAGGTGAGACATTCAGATTTCGCTGATACACTTTCAATTGATTGGACAATTATGAGCGAAATGTCTGATGAATTGTGTTGATAAGGAAATGGAAAAAAGAGAAAAAATGTGTACGAGCTTGTAACTATGTATTATTACTGCAATTTGTTCGATACTTGCCTCAGAATGCCCCAAACAGGCGTAATCTGACTGATGTGAGTATAGCCTTGCTTGTTGCACCTGGCTCTTGTCACTGGCTCGAAATTATTGTGATGTGAAAAAAAGACGTTGATTATCTCCTTGGGAGACTGAACAAGGAGAACAAGACGATGACAAAATAATCACAGTCATTTTCTAAGCTTTATTGCTAAAACCGATTTTGTTCGATTAAAAAGGGAGGAAATGGACAAAAGCAGCAAGTTAGCTTCAAAGAAGAAGAAGAATGTGAAATGACGTGCTTTCCACTCGCACTTCAACCAAACTCATTCACTCATTTACTCAGAGCTCAGCTCGCAGTGTGAGAGAACTAAGTTAAAGATCACGATTTCGTAGATGCGAGCAATCCATCAAATGAAATGATCTTGGGAGACTGAACAAGGAGAACAAGACGATGACAAAATAATCACAGTCATTTTCTAAGCTTTATTGCTAAAACCGATTTTGTTCGATTAAAAAGGAGAATGTGAAATGACGTGCTTTCCACTCGCACTTCAGCCAAACGCATTCACTCATTTACTCAGAGCTCAGCTCGCAGTGTGAGAGAACTAAGTTAAAGATCACGATTTCGTAGATGCGAGCAATCCATCAAATGAAATGAGTGTAATGCAGTCATTAGTGCCTCCTCGTTCTAATGATGATTAACTTGGGTGATCAGGACGACGATGAACCCTATTAAATTTTGCTCAGGATAAAAAGTCTTTTGTAGAGCATAATAATAATAGTAATAGCTCTACGGCGCGGAATAAGCGTAAAAGTGACAAGACTTGAGAGGCAGCTTAAGCCTCTCGTTGCGATCACCGTTCAGATAAGATTCCGCTGATATGCAAATTTATTCGAGCCGTCTTCATACACCTTTGCAATATCAAAGTGTATAGAGAAAAAAAGTGGTGCGCTAAAGTTGCACATGAATGAGCCAACTTCATGTTTTTTTTGTGTTATGGAATGAAATCGAAACGAAAAACCTACAAAAATAAAGCGCAACGAGTGAAATGAAGTACAAAAAAACTAGCGTATTCTAATTAACTCTGCGATACTCCTCATATGTTACTCAAATTAATACAAAGGAGTCATTAAACATGCCTGTTCGGAAATTGAGAAATCGGAAATTAATGCTAATTACCATTGCAAAATGTATAACATACTATTTTTATGAACTTTTTTTTACTTTTAATTAAAAAATAAATGAAAGTTAAGATGTTAATTTAATTTCAGCCTTTGAGGAGAATAAAAATTTCGTTTCAGCGAGTTTAATTAGTTTTTTTTCTACAACTACAGCTTTGTACACTTTTGTTTGTCCTAAAGGCAAATTGAAATGACGTTGTAGGTGACTTTTTTGTGGTAATAATAATTATGTGTTATTATGCCACACACGCGTTTTAAACAAATAAAATACAGGGATTACATCGAAAGTTTTCTTGTAAAACCAGATTTTTGAAAAAAGGGAGGTACAATGTATACAATTTTTTTATTAGTCATTGCTTGTAAGTTTACGGCAGAGTGTGGTACGACTTTTGTAGCAGTTTTGTCTCCCATCTTTCACACTCATTATCTTTAATAAATGCATAATGTGGCTTTGTTAGACCAATTACGCGTAATTAAATTCTTAAATTAGACGCCTTTTGCTTTCTCATGACCCAAACAAAAAATATCAGTTTCGTGTGTTTCTATGCATGTACCTATGAAATGTGTCCTTATTTTGCTGATTGCAAGGAGAGTGAGTGGAGTACATTTTAATTGGACGGAGAGGGGGCCTTTGAAATGTAAAATAGGACTTTGCACTTATAGCCTCTAATGAATGATGATGGTTTGCTGAGTTTGAGACGAGACTCATCACCATTTCAAAAGATGCCATAGAGATTCACACAAAAAATTTACATCGTTGAGAGAAATAAATGAGGCACATTTGTTCCTTTTTACTAAAGCATTAAATCTAACATGCCAATGCGAAATACACAAATCAAATATCTATGCGATTATCCACGAACATAATACGTGTGTACGTATCTGAATGTACCTATGCGAATAACGGCACCCAATTTGTTCTTGGCTGCATTTTGAAGGTCCTCTCACAGGAACTAGTTGTTTGTTTGTTGTGAAAGGTCTTTGAAGTCAAACTATTTTTATCGTAGGGGTAATGAAAACAACATGTAACAGGTTGATTCTTCTCGGATCCCGTTTTTCAGATCCTGAAAACGATGCATAAAAATGTTCTTTCTAATTACACATACAAGAAAAATTAATTGAAATATTCGTAAGCAATAAAATTGTTTACACTGATGCCTATACATGAAGACTTCTATTGTGCGTTTGCAAGCTATTATGGTTTGACATTTGGGGTACCCAAAATCTTTTGTAACTGTTCTAAGTTTTTTATTATCTACGAAATGCAATGACGAGATGTAAAATCAAGTATGATGTTACAAAAAATTTACATGGGCTTGGACACTGTACGGGCTCGAATACTGCACGTTCGTGGAATACATGGGGATGACCTTTGACCCCTCCCCTCCCCCCGGGTGATTGCCAATTTGGCTGAAAATCAATATAGTTCCTCCTCCGGACCTAGGGAACCATTGCGCCAAGTTTCATTTTATTTGGTCAACATATGAAGTAATGAGCGTGCTCACGGACACACAAACAGACACGGTAAAATCAATGCTAGCTGAATGCTTCAGCAACGTAATAGTTGTTGCAAACAATTTCTAGCGTTTATGAAGAACTTTTCAAACGGCAAGCTAAAATCGTTTCATTTGTCAGACATAAATATCATGCCACCACATCCTCCATGAAAAAAGATTAAATTTGTGATTTTTACTATTCACAATTATATCTGTTTATTGCAAAATATGCCTACTTTAAAAGTAATTCAAGGGTCAAACTGATCTTGTAACTTGTGCCAAGTGCACCAGCGCCGGCCTTTTGCATAAAAAGTCATCTACGGTTAATTTTTTGTCTCTTCAATGCACTCAAGAAATAACTTATCCGGTTTCCAATTCAATAAAAATATTTGCAGATGGACTGATGTTTTCATCATCTGTCGTATTAATTTTAAAAATCAAAACTATAATTTCCTGCCAGTATTCTGATTCTGCAAAATCTCCCACGCCAAAGTTCCTTATGTGTTCAATCATACCTAATTCCGTTGATTTCCGTTTTTAAGATTCATTAAAGAATATAAAAATGAAGACGTGTGCAAATTGAATCTTGTATTTGGTCTGATTCTTTGTGCTTACACTCGTAGCATTTTAAATAAGTTTTCTGGCCTGATTACCTCCAGTATATCACGAAAATGGGTTTTGCGGGCTTCATAGTGGGGCCGGACCAAATCATGGTTAGCCACTATGAATGTTGGATACTGTTTTGGCAAGGGCGCCACCTAAATATTTACGCGAAGCTCTAATTTGAAGACAATTTTTAAAAAAAAATTCATTGCTCATAATTAAGTTAAGAGGACTATTTAAAATGCAAAGACTCGTGGCTATTTTTGAATGCAGCATGGTAAAATGCACGTTTTATCAAAGTACTGCAAGTACCTCCAACGAACGACCATTAATGATTTGAAAACTCGTGGAGAAAAACGAACCGTTGTGATTTTCATGGTTTTTATTATCAAAAATGTTTATCATTAGATTCTATAACAATTAAATCGAAAATAGGTAATATAGTATAACATATTATATAATATTTTTGTAGTTTCTCTGCAGCCAGGCTAAAAAGCATTTCTTCAAATTTCAAACAGGGAGCCAGTTCACTGCGATAGAAAAGGTTTATATTTTGTAGTTGAATTTAAAGTCCAGTTCGTATAGTAATATCTATAGATAAGGGCCTAACAAGTTGGTTCAGATTTCATTTAAACTAGATTTAATCTGTTTCGCCACATCATTGTCATCAACATTCATAGATTTTTTGTAAACCATTTAACCACTGTTTTTTTCTCTCTTAAGCTTTAATTGTAAGTTTACAATTTGTATCCCAGAACGCAAATGGTAGGAGGGAAAATCATGAAATGTGAATTTGAACTCCTTAAATTCTGAAAAGCTTACTTCAAGTTTAAGAATATACTCACAGCTCAACAAAATCTATGTTTTTGCGTTTTTTTTAAATACTGTTAATTCAGGCGAACTTAAAGTTAAAATCGTGCGCGTTTCTTTTCTATTCAACTAAAACATTTCTACTTGTAACAATGAAAAATGTATGTTTTTAAAACGAGCGAGAGAATATAAAAAATGAAAATAGTGTTTAACACATAATATTCAAACTATGAGACTTAAGTAATACATAATATTTCAGCCCTGTTGTTACATGTGTTATAATTGTATAATATAAGATTAATTATAAAAATGTTGCACATGGTAAACATATAGTTTTCTCATCAGCACTCAACATTACATTTTCCCCAATCATGCGAATGCAATTCATACGAATAACTTAGAATACGAATAGAATAATTTGGTTGTTGTGGGTAGAGATTTCAACATGGTAGGATTTCGAATCTCCAGCGCTGCGCTCTAGTTTTTGGCTTGGTTGTTGAAGACTTCTCCGATCTCTTTCGACGGCTTCACACTTTGAAGTCGCTTCATCATCATCTGCAGAGAGAAAAAAAAACAGAAAACGTCAATAATCAATACGAGTTTGAACTATGTACGTAATGAATTAAATGCTTGAAGATACATATATTTATTTTTCCTTACTGAATTTTCTTGTTCGATCCGTTT
Source organism: Seira sanloemensis (assembly GCA_027743915.1). Classification (NCBI taxonomy): domain Eukaryota; kingdom Metazoa; phylum Arthropoda; class Collembola; order Entomobryomorpha; family Entomobryidae; genus Seira; species Seira sanloemensis. Next base: position 9,401 of record JAHZMY010001627.1, on the reverse strand, counting down.
CTGCTGCCTCAACCGAGCAATGGAAGCAGACGAAGACGACGACCGACCGTGATTGTGTCCATGGGGTACTCCATTCTTCCCCTTGTGACCGCCTCGGTTGTGCGTGTCAATAATTTTTCGAAGCAGGATATGATTCTCCCTCTCAATTTTGCGCATTTGATCAGAGGTGAAAGTGTAGTTTTTGCTTGGGCGCTTCTTGCGGCTTGAAGCACCTCCGTTGTGCGAGCCAAAAGACGAGGATGCAGAAGAGGAGGACGCGGATGCAGAGCTGTGCGCCGACACCTTTCTGCTCGGGATGGTGGATGACCAACAGCCGGAAGAAGAGCTTCTGGAGGAACTGCAAGCCTCCTCCTTCGGTGAGAGCTGGGCAGCACCTCCAGCTGCTGAGGATGCGTCAGCGGATTTTGCATCCTTGATTTCCACATTCGTGTCAAATGCGACTTTCGCCTCTTCATTTGAGCCGCCCTTGTAACAATGCTCTTCGGGCGTGGCGCTCCGTTCCTTCTTTGTGACATCTGGCCACACAATTGGATTCCCTTTGGCCCCATTCACTTCCTTCGGGGCGGCGGAGACGATGACCGTCTCTGTCGTCGAGATGATGAGAGGAAGATTACATATTTTGGGACGACAGTCTGCAAAGAATGGATCGTTATCCACGAGCTGCTCAAAGTATGTGGAGCTGTCGTCACCAGTCTCCTTGGCGTCATCTTGGTTCGACTCTGATGACGTCTGCGCCTCCTCCACAATTCGTAAGTTTGCTGCTGCAGCGCACAAACTCTCATTCACGGAGTTCTCATCCAGTCCAATGTTTGCGATCCCAGATGCCAAGTAATGGTTTGGAAGGGGACTCGCCGCGAGTGAAGACAGTGGGGACACCTCAGTTAGGTCAGAACAGTCGCTGTCTTGATCAATGTAGTCAAAGTACTTTTCCAGCATGTCCACAAATTCTTCGTCGTCCGAGTCGAAAGACTCGAGTTCTGACTCGGACGAGTCTGAGAGGTCCGAGGAGTCGGAGGAGCTGCTGCTGCTACTGCTGCTGCTGATAATGTCATCGAATTGGCCAACGAGGCCGCAGTCGTTGTTATTCATGGGCTGGAAAGGCTCCTGCCTTCCCGTCTTTCGAATCGAGCCGAATGACCTGCGCCTTTGCTGCAATTGGTAGCATTGCTTTGGCCTTGGGTAGTTTGGACTTGTCGCATTCGATTGGTGAATGCTAAAAAAGTCGCCCTGTGCGGCAGCTTTCCCTGCGGTGGACGACGACGGCTCTGGCGCTAAGCTCCCAAAGTTTGCCTTCTCCATCTCCAAGTGAAGTGTGACGTTTGAGGAGGATCGACCACTCTCATCGTGATAGTAGTAGCTCTTGTTCAATGCAGACTTGTCCAATCTCATGCCCATCCCTTCATCTAGCCCTTCTAAAGCGGGTGCGTCCACGGACGATGATCTCATCAAGGGGAATGGTTGAGAAAAGCCGGAAATCTCCATCGGTGCGATTTCTGTTGGCAAATGTGCTTTGGCCACGTTATCTGGATTTGGCATCAACGCTCCACCAGCCCCTTGCTGGCAGTCATCAATGTTGACCGAGTCTGTGGCTTCGGGAGGGTCGTCAAAGAAGTTGTGATCAATTTCCTTTGTCAAAATTTCAGGGTCGATGTTGGTATCGCTCAGACCGAGCTTGGCTTGCGGAATGGATGCGTCTCCACTCATGCCTTTGGCTGTTGCCTTGAAGCTCCCGTCAGTTCAAAATTGAAAATCTGCAAAACCACAAAACATATATTCCATCTTTACGTAATGCAAATACTCTGAAAATTTCCCTTCTTTTAATAAGATTGAGAGAGCAAACTCCAGCATGGAAAGTAATTTGCATAAGAATAGACATATTTCATTATTTGCACACACTTCCATCCGCACACTTTCGGATCTCATCAGTTCTTAAGTAATGGAAATTATGCTCACGCTCGAGGAAATGAACGAGTTCATCAATGCCTACTCAAATTGAATGAGAAAGCATAAGTAAGAGTGCAAACTTGTACAATCACTCATGATCCGCCAGCTCTCGCTATAAAGCACACGCATACGAAAAACTCTGTTAGGAAGGAAGTACCTTGTCCCCATTTCTTGTGGGGAGTAGTGAAAACTTTTGTTAGTCAAGGTCAAAACAAAAAATATCTTTTGAGAAAAATAGCTCAGTCCCCCATCCAACCCAAATCTTTGGGGTTCAGTCAAACAAACAAAATTATATAGGTAGATGAATCGTAAATCTATCACCATATGCCAATATACGTATTGCAAAATAACTTTTCAGTTTCGATTTTCCACTCCTCAACGCCAATTCGCTTAGGTCCGAAAAGACTCGACAGAGAAAATTTAGACATAAATCACTTTTCGCGTTCCGAAAGCTGAAGCAAGATGCAATAATTGAATCTCTCTCTCTCTCTCTTGCAAGAGGAGATGAGCTGCAAAGTGGGAAAATGGTGATGATGCCCACTCGTTACGCGTATCTTCTTCAAGACATGATCATAAAGCAATATGCAATTATTTTTTACTCTCTTGTTGTACGCAAATTGCACGTAAGTACTGTTACGCGCTCGACGAAAATATCGTAAAAATTTAGTCATAAAAAATCATAATCTGACCGATAAAGACAAACACATCCGCAGAGCACGAAAATATTTACGACTTGCGTTCAGCCTCTTTCCACCAACCACCACCACCACTGCTCTGAAGGCCTAAATATGCTCATGATTTACTTCTTCTGCGTTCTCCTATAAAAAGCGTGTGCATATTTATGGGGGCAGTAAAACACATTTCACGTATTAAAATGAATGCACATACCTATTCTTCGCATAAGCATATCAAAAACAACTCTTTTGAGTATATCATTATTTTCTCAAGAAGAAAACGCCATCCAGCCTGCCTAATTTCCTATGTGGGGATCCATTGACACACATTTTCTAGAGCGTGTGTAGGCAGACCAGCCCGAACCCTCGTAGAAGGAACCAAAAAGTAAAAAAAAATATAGGGCATCTTCCTGAATATGAGCTCTGGTGGCTCTGTTCTCTATCGTGGCTTTAAGATTGCAAATTTGTCAATCTTTGCGGGGAAGCGATGGAAAAGTATATTACTTTCATATATGGATGAATAGATATGTGTATGTACGTTTTCATGAAGGAACGTGCAATACGGGCTTTTTCCTTACATTAACTAGTTCCTTCGAAATGCGGTAATTAGAGCATCAGCCTCACAAAAGGATGCTTAAATTCGAGTTTCTCTATTGAGGAAAACGTGCCATTGAAAAATGCAATCATCGTGATTGCGTATGATGTTAAAGTCTGTGAAGCAGTCGTTTCAATATTAAATGCTTTCTATATCATTCCTACTTCGAATCACTATGTTTTACCATATATTTGCAGTTTCGTCTTAACATTTATGTGGCCACACCAAGTCCAAGATTTTTTTTTTTGCGATTTCAGCTAGTACTTAGCTTACAAGTGCATATCTGCGTTTGTTTCAAAAGTATAGAATCTTTTGTAAGAAGTTCTTTGTCTCCAGCACTTGAAAGCCTCGTTAGAGCAACACCATTTTACAGACTCTTCACAAACTCTAAAGTTTGGAATTTATAGTTGATACTAACTGAGGCAGGCCGATTATCCAGCCTCCACCTGAACTTTGTCTTACTACAAGGAAAATGAAGATTTGTTATCGTCGCCGGTCTTTGGAACACTTCCAAAGACAACCAAGACTCGAGATGGAGCGAATGCACATGCACAATCTTTCTCTCTCCAGTGATTGCGAGAGGTGATACGTACATGTATATCCAAGAGGAAGCAGCACTTTGGAAAACCTCCACTCAAACAATAGGCTGTTTGAAAGAGTCGCGCTGGGGATATGGCGGAAGTGACATGATATAACTCGGCCTTTATCTATATTTTATTTTTGTGGGCAGAGGAAAAGTGGAGCATGGTGGCTCCTCCGCCACGCCACAGTTCCATGTTCCACGAAAGAATGACTTATTAGGAGGGAGTGCATTCAACTCTCCAGAGCACATCGCTTCACCCAAATCATATAGACTTTTTATACGGCTTTGGTTTATCTGTTGCCATTTTGCTTGTGAAAGTGAGTGTTATAGGTAAAAAATGCAATGAGGGTGCAATAAAAAGTGGGTAAAAACAGACGTCGACATTACTCGACTTCCTCTCCCACTCTGGCGTTTTCGAGGAAGGGAAAGCCCGTTTCCCAGAAAGCTTCCTACATGCCATTATCATCAATACCGTTGTCAATGAATTACAGGATATGACCACACAATCCACACACACACATTTCCCCTCAACTGGCGGCCATTCCCCAAGTCGAAAGATTCTCTCACAATATTGCTAATGGAATATGTTTATATCGTCCTTTTTCTCCCGGAAATAATGTTTTGTGTGTCAGGACAACTGGGAAATGTCCTGGAAAAAGGGAGAATCCCATATCCAAGTATTTACACGCTCGTAAAAATAGGAATCGCATGATGTACAAGGACTTTCTAATATTGTTCCGGATTGAATAAAAATGCCTCTTGTTACTTTCAAGCGTTTTAATACAAAAAAAATATGGGCGAATGCAGGGAGTCGTGTAAATAGACATGAGAGCCAGTGAAGAAATAAAGAGTATACGCTTACATAAAGGACAAGTTGACGTCATTATAAAGATATCCATGTTGCAAGTGACCCTATAAAAAGCCAACAGTTTTATTGACTTCCTTGAATCTCTCTCTCTCTCTCTCATCTATATCTATTCACAAGATTACGAGATGGAAAGATTTAGTAAAGAATATGCTCTTTTCCATGGCTCACCAGCGTCTTTGAACTCAAATCAAGCATAAACTTGTTCCGTGTAAAAAACAATCGTGCTTAAGGCGAAAGATGATCGTCACAAAAAGACGGAAATTTTGATTTGCACAGGAAATTTACAGAGGAAGCGCTTGATATTTATTTTGTGGAAATCATGGACTTCTGAAAAGACTTGAGCGACATTTAGCTGGATTGTGGATGACGCAACCGGTGGCACCGGGGTGCCCAGAACCGTGGCTAACAAGTTATTATGATCATGATCGTTTGTCACGTTGAGCCACCTCTTTGGTGAGTCGGCGAACAACAGCCGTCATATTCCACTTGACAAGTATTTATTGTCCATTAAAACAGTCGTTTGCCCTGAATCAGAAGACACTGCCAAAATCCGCACATTCCAGTTTTCCCGTGTGTCACTCATCATACAAGTAGTACAAGTGTAGTGGAATGGAACATGGTTTTGGACTACGGCTCCTGGAATTTTTTGAGAGCCACCTGAAGCAATACCAGCGCGTTCGTCCATACATAAAAAATTGGTCTATTTATAAGTACTACACTACACTATTGAAATGGACATATTTCCCTATCCAAGCAGGTAAGTGTATACCACAGACAGCCACCTATTGATCAGCGCACACATGCTTGCATGAGGCATTAATAATTCCCATGGTCAAACTGAAACGTGAAGTAGGTCTTTCAATTCCAACTCAAATTGCATTCACGTATATACATACATATGAATGTTTGACAAACCTTTTGAAAATGCTCAAAACATTCCTGTTCTTCCCCAGAATCATTAACTACCAAGTCCACACACAGCTATATACTGCTTTCCGATGTTTTTCTTAAAGAGTGCAATTTACGGGGCACAATGAGAAAAAGACCTGCGAGAGAGTAGTAGAATAGGAACATAAATTGAATGACTCTACTATAACTTCATCATCAAAAGAAAATGAAAGTTTCCACTTGTGTGTCCTACAGCCCATATGGAAAGTATGATTGTGACTATAGGAACATAAATTGAATGACTCTACTATAACTTCATCATCAAAAGAAAATGAAAGTTTCCACTTGTGTGTCCTACAGCCCATATGGAGAGTATGATTGTGACTTCTTCTCTCATTCTCGTGTTGCAAGCGGATCAATTGCTGGAACAAGTGTGATGCGTGGGCTACATGTACTACGACGCATTTTGGGTATGTTTGTTCCTGGAATCCACCTATTATATTTGGATAAGTGAGCGAGATTAATTAAATCCTGGTGCGGATCACTGACTTGTTTTCGTCTCCAATTTTACGAAGAAGTTACAAGACCTTACTTGCTCTTTGTGGAGTCGCGAAAGCAATGTATGAATGGGAATAACAGAAATCGCTACCAACTCGTACCTTCCGAATCTCATAACTCCAACACACTCCTTCACACTACATGAAGCAAACACGAGCTAATTACGGGGTATAACAACCACGTCAAAGTAAAATCGACCTATGGCAAAAAAGAATCAAATGTATCATGGCCGTCTTTTCCAGCGTCAGGTTTGTGTAGATATAGACGCAAATCGAATTATCAATAATTGCTGACAGCATGAAACACATACCACAGCCAGGTATTATTCCTAAAAGGCTAATTCCCGGATAAAAATAATAATTCGCGAGCATAGTTAATTGTAAAGGAAGTACAAAAAATTCCAAAGCCTCTCCAATAAGGTTACTTAAAAAGCAGATTGTAATACAAAAAAAACCTTAGCAAAAAAGCAAGATATTATGGAACAATTCAATCCTTCACATCTGGGATAAGCGCTTTTAGAAGCTTTCTCCTAAAAAAAATTCACGTTTTGAGCCATGCATTCTACTAAATATTAGCATGAGCAGTTTTTCGCTCAAGGCAGAATAAACACACGGAAATGATACATAATATGTTTTCATTCCCCAGTCGTAACTGACTACATGATTTCAAAGGCTGAGATTCGCCATGTAAATGTACGCCAAAAGATTCATTCACAAAGTGTTTTTGTGCATACACGCCTCGCGGAAAAAAAAGTATACTTTCGAAACAAATCTGCCTCTTCTCATGCACTTGCCCACCTCTGCTACTTGAAAATGCAAAAAAATGATTGCAGTAATCGTTTCATGGGAAAACATTGCTCTTTTTTGTTCTCTTTTGGATAGGCAAAACGTGATGATGCATCGTCACGTGTGTGCAGATATGCTCGGTGTGAAACCAAAACAATGGAAGATTTATGAACATCGACTTGTCCACCTGTACTTCCCGGGACGAGGGTAATGTCAACTGTGTGGTTTCACAGAAGGCGAGTAACACCAGCATTGTATGATTATATGAGTCCTACTCAAAGTTCTCGGTATTTTTGGAGAAAAGAAAACCATCCTCATCCATGGGAACCGGTTCGTGGGAAAGTAACAATGACATTTCACACAAGCTCATTTGCATACATGGAAGGAAGCAAGGAAGGAGCGAAAAATTGTGACATTTTGCCAAGAACTAGGCAATTAATATTTAGAACGCAGCAGTTGACGAACTTGATGGACGAGAGTAAGCAAAATTCCAGGAAAGGACTGTGCCTATGAATAAGCTCCTGTTTTGTATGCTAGTCATTGTCGCTTCCTAGCAACATACTTACTATATGACATGGGGAAAGTAGGGACAAAAGTTGTTCAAAAATCGCATTACTTTCATACGGGAATGTGCATTCTAACGGAAATAGAGTTGGAGGGGATATATTCTTTTGAGAAATCGACACACGTCCAATGTCCCCTCTCTTGCCTTGAACACTTTTCACAACTTGTTCTTCCCCGATTAAATGTAATGAAAGCAAGGTCAAAGGCAGGAAGGAAGGACAGACAGAGAAAATATTAAGGGACGACAAAAAAGCTTAAGGGGAAACCAATTGAAAGATGTTAAGAGTCTTATACCTTTCAGGAGAAAATAATCCTTTCCTGAACTCAAATGGAATCGATTGAGTTGCCCTTTGCCACCGTTCCCAGTCCACTTTCTTGTCTAACGGAAAATTGCCTACTTTCTTTAATTCGGCTCTTTCAAGCTCTCGTCTTGTAAGTACTTTTATATGTGTGTGTGACGACAGGAAAACAATATTTGTTCAGGTACGCTCGTCCTAATAGCTTCTGCTTCGACTTTTTTTTTACAAAATCTTCAAAATGGATCTCTTTCTTCCTTTCTAAAATAAAATCTCTCTCTCGAAAATATTTGCAACCAGTCTCAAAAAATTTCTGCAATACCTCTCTTTCTCTCTCTCCTTAAATAATTTTCTAACTTTGTTTGTTCTTGACTTGATTACTTTTTTTCTCCCCTTTCACCTACACTTTCAGTCTCAAAAAAGGATAGTAGCTGGCACGCTGAATCCAAAAAGCCCACTCGCGACGGCAGATCAGTCTCTTCGGAATAGTGTTGACGGAATGTATGGGGAGACGAAGAAAGAAAGGAGCTTTTCACCCAAACAAGACCTAACGGGCTACGGAGTCAGTGCAAGACTGAAAGCTAGTGTGGTGCGAGCTCTCACTATTTATAGTGTGGTGGTCCCAAACTCCTCTCGCACTTTCTGCTGGGCTCGATTCACAGCAGAAGGTTTCTGCAAAAGCTTTTTGCCATTTCACGAGATTCATATGTAATACGGAGTTAGCATAAGTGGGAAAGCCATCGGAACGTAACGTTTTTCTTAACAAAGATACAAGATGAGCTTACGTATGCCATGTCTTTGCCTGTGTGATTACACTTGGTCTGCCCGCACAGTGGGATAAATTCAAAGAAGCAGTTTTCCTCCAAATTGGAAATTGCAAAATGTCACAAAAGCATATGCATAAACAGGCTTTATTAATATTCTTCGATATGAATTTAATTTATTTCCCACACACACACATCCGATCCAACATTGAACATGAAAATCTTTCTATCTCCAGATATATTCTTTCTCGGAAAACTTTCTCTGCCTTGAAGGAAATAGCTGGAGAACCCGCAATGGGGAATGCACTTGATTGAAATTTCATATGGTGGAATAATGACTTTCGCCAATTTATTTAAAATTTCGAAGAAAAAATAATGTATAGTATTGAATATTAAAATACACTCGTGGAGTAATACAATCTGTGAAAGAAATTGTATTAAAAAGTTTAATGTTTGATTCTTCATCGAAAAAAGTGGGGAAGAAAGAAGCAATTTACGTCAAAGCATTTCGCAACCTTGTCATTCTGTACAAAAAAGTAAGGTACAAAAAACAAAGATGAAAACAGCTCACACACGACAGCAAACATTTTACAATGAGAAAAAAGTTGAAAGGGAGGGAGAAAATATATAAATTGAAGGCAAACCAAAGCATTTGGGAGATGCACTAATAGCTGTCATTTCACAATCCAAATTGTTAAATCTGACATTTTTATGCAAAAAAAAGACAAACAAATCAAAAATTGTTTGTGATAGCATGCTCTTTGATCTTGGGGAATTCGCAAAAAACGTGTTGTCTCCCTTCCTTTTAATTTCTGCGAAAAAGTACATATTTTCCCCCGCTTTCACAAAAAGTGCTTTTTGCTTCCTTTTTTTAAAAATCGG
>JAHZMY010001626.1:0-18750 GCA_027743915.1 Seira sanloemensis | reverse complement strand
AGCTTTAATGAATTTTCCCTCTACTCTTTTGTTTCTTTCATAATCATCCATAAATATTTGCTCTGGTTTATTTTCCTATAGGTCCTCTTCTCCTTCATCTGTAGGTGGCTGCACAAGACAAACTTTTACATTTTTTCCGAAGCAGAGACGTAGAAGAAGTGAACTGTGAGAGAATAATAATGGTTAATTTTCAGCAGGGAGCATGATGACGATGATCATTTTGATGGAGCACACCATTTCTTATACAAGCTTTTCTATGCCAGAGCCTTTTGTTCCCATTAAAATAAAGACTTTTTTGCTTAATGTTTAGATGTAGTGAGTGCGGAGAGATCAGATTTTCTGCGTTTGAATTTTCCCTTTTGTTTCGCCTCCCCCATCCTTTCATTCTCGCTCCAATTCTTGGGAGCAAATTTCCCAGTGTGGGTAAAATCTCGTCAAGAGAGAAATCAGAAATCTCTATATACTTTATAGGATAACAAGGTAGAAAGTTGTCTTGGCCGGAAGTATGGTGAAAAATCAGGGAAAAGGAAGGAGAGAGGGAGGAGGAGGGAAGAAGATGAGCATACATAATTTCATTATGGCATCCAATAACAAAACTACAGACTCGCTTCTTCTTCTTCTTCACCCCCTTTACCCTAGTCTTTTTGATATCAATATTTCGTTGAAATAAAGGAGCAGAGAGCCTATTCCGCAAGATGAATGAAATCAGAGCAAACTAAGTTAAGAAAAGCAATAGAGAGATTTTACTGAAAACCCAAGAAAATTGGGTTAGATTGAAAATTTGCGCAGATGGATTTTATGACGAGCTCAATATTTCTTCCAGGTAAAATTAGCTATCCCTCAAAAAACTTGTATAGTTTTATTTTGCTTTTAGCTCAAATTGTAAAAGAAAAACAAGTCGGTTTGATCACTACCGTTATAAAATTGCTTAACTCACGTCGTCAAAGATGAAGGGATCAACCTCCTCCACAGGTTTTCCAAACCAGCTTGGATTGATGGAAGGGAGGGATCCGCCCGGGTCCTCTATGATGTGCTCGTCCTTCTCGCTCCCCAAGTCGACCGTAGACCTCCTCTTGTCCTTGTCCAAATGAGGCCAGAACTTCTTGAAGAATGGCATCATCCTCTTTTTAATCTCCCCCTCATCCTCGAGGTCATCCAGCTCGTCATGTAAGCCACTCTCCAAGCTTGTGCGACTAGTTCGAAAGTTGTCAGCCTCGGAAGAGGGCTCATTGTGGGAGCCCCGCTTGCTCGAGAGACCGGAGGGTGGATGTTGTAACCCACTGTCACGGTCCCCGGCACCTCCAGGATTTTGAGCAATTGCTTTGTGCTGCTGGCTCCGTCGACCAGCCATTACTGCACCTGCACTCGCCATATTCCCCGCCGAAATCAACTATTCACACCTTCCACTTGAAATATTATTTTGTATTATTATATTTTCACTCGTATTCACTGGGGCCTAGCAAGAACTGAGAAATTGACTTGTTAGCCGAGCTTTATATACACCCTTTTTATATGCTTCGAAGGGGGACAAGATTTATTACATTTTTACGCGCATATGTGACACAGAAAAATCAAGGTGCACACATTTTCCTCCAAGAACAAGCCTTCTTTTTCCGTGTTAGTTATTTCCCATATTCTACTTAAACTTAGCACTCTACACAGACACTTTTACACTGGAGCCATTAGGCATACATTTTTTCTTTCACGACTCACATCATCCAACATTATACCTCGGAAAAAACTCATCAAATGCTTCACTTCACACACAAAAGCTCCACTGAGAATGTGCTACGTGGAACTCTTCTTTTACATGTTAAGTGGGAAGTGCGTCTATTACGTTTTAGGTGGACTCATCTGTTCATCTGTTCCCCATTTTGTCTTCTTGACTACGTTTGCTGACAGCCACCAAAGAAAGCCTTTTCTCCACAGAGGTGACGAGAAGTCGAAGGGGCAAGCGTCCCTCCTTAACCTTAGCCATCTTCTAGAGCTGAAGGAATAAAAAATAAATGTACACTTTAGCTAAATCTCATTTTCCGCGTATTTAGAAAGCAACAAAAGCTTTGCAATTTTAACATACAGATGCAACCTGTTGGTCTCGTGAGTCTTCAATCATTACTATTAATTTTCTCTATATAATTGAGAACGGCAAATTTTTTATTTGGAAAGTAAATTATTTCACTTTTCTCATTTCCAGAAACAATATTAACCCCTTTTCAGGATGATTTTAATTTCAAACAAGAGGATTGTCCCATTTTTCTCATTTCATTCAACTTTCTTCCAAATAATCAGACAATGAACAAGATTTTTTTAGGAAGTTCCCCTTTTTGACATGATTAAGGACATGTTTGAGCTGTAGCTCGAATTCTCATTTGACTTGAGATGTGAAGTGCTGGAAACTCTCTTTTCCTGTCTCCTTTGAAACAATGAGAGCTTCATGCAATCTCATAATTATAAATTGGTTTTGGCTTCACTCTGACACTTTCTCTTTCTCTTGAAGATTTTTTCCTTGTGCGCTGTGTATCTACAAGCGCCCTATATCTTCTATAAATAATTACTTACTCCAACCGAGAGTAAGAAACATGTACATTCATCCATTCCCTTTTCTTTCTACTTAATTACTCGAGAAAATCCTGCCAACTTTTACGAGTCGTCTTCTACATTTTCTCCTTTATTTCCTCTCGTTTCCCTTTTCACATATCACTTTCTCCATGGGAAAAAGTACATTGGACGGTGCCTAGTCTTATCTCATTCTGAAACTAGATTTCTCTCATACACAGATTATCTTGCTCCACTCATCTTTTCCCTTCCCATGTTTATCTCTCGCTTTCTCCTCATCGGGTTAAGATGAGACCGAATTAAGTAGTATTACAATAGTAAGAAGCAACCTATAGTCGAAAGTCAAATCGAGGTTTAAAAATTATACGTTGATTCTAGCGAAAATTGCCCAATGAACTTTAACTTTAAATCTGCAATTTAGTATAAAATTTCTTATCTACTTCATAGCAATTTAAATTCACAATCCTATAGTATATACCTATATATTAATGATTAGAATATTTCTTTAATTTTCACATGAAAAAATCACCCTAGAACTATAAGTCTTCACAAAACTTATAAATGATTCATTTCAATTAAACCCGTAACTGTTAGTTTGACAGCAGGGGCCCAAAGTGACTCTAAAAGTTTTTCACATGAAAAAATCTCCCTAGAACTATAAGTCTTCACAAAACTTATAAATGATTCATTTCAATTAAACCCGTAACTGTTAGTTTGACAGCAGGGGCCCAAAGTGACTCTAAAAGTTGGACCAATTTGATGTCATACGTGTACCACCTACTCCGCAAGTCGACAACATCAATTGTCGAACCTCTTACAATTTCCGTAAACTCTAGAAATACAAATGCGCGAGTGACTTACTTATCGTTATCATCTTGGTGGCTCACTCATACTTAAGAGTGTCTTCCGACACTTGCACTGTCACACTTCCACAAGAAATACTGATCCTCCCATCCGTAGTCAATTTGTTTTTGCAAGAAGCACCGAAAATAAGCACCTCTACTTTGTAAAAACAAACTTTTTTCAGTTCGCTACAGTTTGCGTCTTGTTCAATTAACTAAGTTTCCGTGAAATTGTTTCCTTTCACCGTGATTCCATTTGATGGGTTGTGGGCGACCCTGAGCACATTTGAGTTCTGCTCCCATTTCGAGCGAAGAGAAGATGGAGTTTCAACGAGACGTTCCTTTGAGTTCATCTTCTTCATGAAGGTTTCCGCGTGCATTTTGATGATGAAGGGGAGACTTTGTGCTATTTCTATTCCAATTATTATTATGACTATTATGATTACATGAAGTGATTTCCAGAGAGAAGAGGATGCTCTCACGATGCTCTTCCTGGACAGGGAAAATGGAATCATGGAACCCTCGACAATTTGTGACGTAAAGGTGGTTGTCTTCAACCTCACCACTGTTTCCATCTTCATCATCGTCATGTCGTTCCGTTGTTCCCTTCCCCTGTAGCAATGCTCCGCGGATGTGTTAGCGGTCGTTGTACTCTTCATTCCCGTCATCATGATTAAAGTTTAATGAAAACGTTAACATGATCGACGTAATCATGATCTCCTAGGAACTCACAGACTCTTCAAAAATTCTATTGGTTTTCATCATGTTCGAATCCACTTGAAAATTATGAATGGAAAAAACGGGTTTCCCTCTTAGATCTTTCCAGAAGTTTCTTCCCTTGAAACATTCCTTTAGTGAAAATGATGCGTGTAAGCAAGCACAGTAAAATTTATTATATCAAAACGTGATAAGAATCTCATGGACCAAAAACGAGTTTCTTAACCTTTCTCCATACCACAATCTTTGTCTAGCCCTATAGCCTTCCAAGAAAAAAGCCACAGAAAGAGACAAAACTTCTGCGCTTTAGGTTTTTATTTTTTTTATAAAATATATATATAACCCCTCTTCTTCAACTTTCTCCGCTTAAGATGACGATGATGATGACACCAGGAAACTTTCTTTTCCAGGGATATTTAGCTTTTTTATCAAGAGTAACGTAAAATGGAAGTGATGTGGCCCATAATATTCCTGTGTCTTAAGCCATCCTAATGATCTCGATGAGGTAGAGGAAATATGTACGTTGCGAAAGAAAAAAAAAGTTTTTTTTTGTGTTGAAGAAGCCTTAAAGAGCAAAAATAAGGTCTGACACTTTCCCCTTTTCTCTTTAAGTATAAGAGGACCACGACCAACACACTTGAAATAAAGAAAGTTCTTTTTTCCCCAATTTCTGTGGTCTAAATGGTCTCCTTCCTATTTCTCCTTCGGTTTTAACTCTGGGCCACTCTCCAAGTGAACACACACACACACATGGAACGAATCAGCGTACAAATTTTAAAAGGCCTTTCTCCCCGTCTTTATACTCAGCCTAATTCTCGAACCACAGAAACCGGAAGTCAATATAATCTTGAACCACGTAATGAGCTTCACAGCCATATTTTCGTTTTCCCGTCTTTGGTATAACTTATTTCCCAGATTTCGGTTCTCAGAGAACGAGAGAGAGAGAGAATCTCTTCTGCTCTTTTTGAAGGATGATGATTCCTTAGCACGTTTTGCTGATGGTGCTTATGTTCCCCACTTGAAAAAAATGGAATGACTTGGAGGAAGAGATTCTCATCATTTTCGTATGGGCCATTGACATACGGGAAATACGTAGCATGGCAGCAGAGAACGTAATTCCCTTTTTGTAGTCCAAACACACACAAACATTTTTCGGTCATTCATTTCAAAAACGAAGTAAATGAGTGAATGGAAAAGCCAAGAAAGGAGATGATTTTTTCCTCTTTTGTAACAAAAATATATCACGAAGCTGCCGTGTGGATAGATGATTCCAGATGCTGATTCGTCGGTCCAGCATACCATCAAGAAATGAAATCCATCAGCCTTTCCATTACCCCATTTGAGGAAAACAAACTTTCTAACAATTTCACTACGGCTTGCAATTTTTTAAAAGATTTTTTTCTTACTTTCTCTGCTTCTTTTTATTTCATCAGGGAAAGAACGCGTTTTATTCTTGTTCTATACACACTAACTCAAATGAATGGGGAAAGGAATGAAAAATAAACTTATTTCATCTTCAAGACTTTCCACTTAACTTGAATCACATAAAAAGTCTTATATATATCTCATCTTGTTTTAAGATGATCAAGATGCTCCTTCAAAAGAATTTTTCTTTTCCAAGCCGGGATTTTTCTTCATTATTCACTGTAACGGCATATTACATTCTAAAAACACAGCATGCTAGTCTTTGTCGGAGCCCACAAATGATTTTCAGATCGTTTAACGTCCCACACAAAAACTGGACTTTAATTAGGCTAACGAGTTAAAAAGCAGTTTGGCGTCATATTTTTTTCACCATCCACAAAAATTCCTGCTAGCCCTCTATTGTCACACAAATTTTTTTATTGGCACACTACTACAAGCCTAAAGGTTTGTTCCGGAAATATAATCTTGGACTGTCGTTCGCCATAACACAAAATCCTTTTCCAAATAAACCCCCTATCGTTATTTACTTTAAAGCACCGACTCATATCATTTTCCACTGGAAAAATGGTCTTCAACTCCGTGCTTCTTTTGAGGGAGCTTCGCCGCCGCACCAAGAACACACGAACACCACAAAAGCACGCTGAAAGTTTTCTGGTTGTTCCGTGAAAGCTGCTCCTTTTCTTACTAAAGCTAGACGGACTAGTAGCTAGTAGCTTTCTCTCGTTGCTCGCCTTTCCCCAGAAAGTGAAATTCCTTCTTTACTTCACACTCTTTTCCATGGCACGGTCACAACGACCAAAGAGGCAGCGAGGTAGGAAAAAGCTGTACCGAGAGACGGAGAGAACTCCGCTTTTCCTGTTCCATGCATTTAAAGCCAGAATGAAAGCCAGGGCTGAAGCTATCCCCCTTTTCATTCTATTCCATGCCTCCTATTACCAAACTTTAATGCTGCTGGAGAAAACGTAGAGTGGGAATACCTAAAGAACTTGCTATACATTTTGCATAGGCCTTTTACTGCTGTAGAAAGAAAATGTTTCTTTTAGACTTTTAGACATTTTTTCCCTTCGCCTTTTTAAAAAAAAACCATTGTATCCGTATAAGGGCTAGACTGGACGCTGAAATGTATTTCCTCTTGACGTGCGGGCAAAGGAAAAGAAACAAGTGAAAATTGTGCAACGCAAATTGTACAGTGGCCTGTGTGTGTACAAAGTAAGAATTTGATTATGAATGCATACATATTCCTGCAATGCACTGAAACAAAATTGAGCTGGAGCATTGAGCCTTTTTGTTGCCTCGAGCAGGCCATCATTACAAGCTGGACATGTAACTACCTACCTTTACTCCACTTGAGCCGAGCCGTGTGGTGGAACAGGGCTCGTGTATTCTGCAAACTAGCTTTTTCCCGGTGCCATGTAAAAAAATAGTAGTATTTACTGATATTCACTTCACCTACTTCTCTGCATACTCTAAATATCAATCTACCCGAAAATTCCATCGCATATCTTTTGTTTCAGTGTATTGGTGAGAGGGAGGGAGAACTTGAGCTGAACCGCTATCAAATTATCATTTTCTTCCGTGTGATGTTTTTTTCTAGTTCACTATCACTGGCATTTTTGACTCTGGCTTAGCTTCAGTCCAACACATTAGTTTTTCAGTTGGGTTAACACTCGCAGAGAGAAAAAAAACTTTTTTTTTGTTTGTGTGCTATTTTCTGGTGGCAATGCATTTTACAGAAGCATCCTTTATCACACTATCACCGCTAATAATGCTCTTTAGACAATGTTATTTTTTCTCAGAGAAAGTTACAGAGAAGGAATGTGTACGTGTACGGTACTTTATATCGTGTCGTTCCCTTTTCTATTTTTTCCCGGGATATAAAGTGAGAGGGAACAAAGTAGAAGTGTATTATGATGGGAACGGTTTCAAAGCCATTTTCCATGTTCCAACTAAGGTAACAAGGATGAAAAGTGCATTGGAGGGATGTTAACTTAATTATTTCTTAAGCCCAGCGGACTTTCTATGTCAGGCTGCGCGCCCTTCTCTTGTATCGTATTTTTTCTCCTTCTCCGCTAAGCTCATTTGTTGTTGCTTTCTCCTCGGTAGTGTATTTTGCTGTTGCGTATATTTTTTTATTTCAGAGAAAAACATGGAAATATTTTTGCTTCCTTTGTTCCGGAGAGAAAGTGCTGGTGTTGCTGCTGACTCTGGAGAAAGGAGCAACAGCATCATCCGATCCTCCTGCAGTAAAGTTTATCTATTTTGGGGGAAACTAGCGGTACCTGAAAAAATGTAAAGTACTTTATACGCTATTATGTAATACCATTTTGTAAGTAAAGAAATACTTTGGCGCTTGTCTATTCTCTTTTTTTCCTGGTGCAATTTCTCTTCTCTGTTTCCTCTCCCTTTTTCCTTTTGTCTGGTAAAATCTTTTTTGTGTCCTTTTTGATTGTGATAGTGACAGTTCCCCTTGTGATAATAGGGGAAAAAAGGTTATGTCTGACTTGTTCCCTCACTCTATTTTCCCCCGGTATAAGATGTAGTTACATGTCTTCAGGACTTGAACTAGAACATGAATCAACTGACTTTCGCTTGACCGAAAAAGTGAAAGAAGCAATGCTTTATCAACTTTTCCCTTGTACAACTTATTACTGGAGAATGACGATGACTCTAATGATAAAACAGAATAAAGCTTCACTTTCTCAAGACTTGGAGGACTGTGGAGAAAAAGACTTTTCCCTTTTTTCGGGTGACAAAAGAAACTCTGACTTGGAGAGGAAAAGGAGAGACTTTATTTTCTCAACGTAGAGAGACCTTTTCCCAGAAATGATAGAAATAGGAAAACACGGAGCAGCCTTGTTATTTCCCCTTTGTTCTCCACATCTTTTTAACTTGTCCTTTTACTTTTTATTGTTCACGGATACACAAGGAAACAAAGAATAAAAAGAATTTTTCTCCTCTTTGTGAGGAACTTCCGTAACAAAATCTTGTACTCTCTTCCTCCTCTCAGATTTTTCGTGGGAGTTGTAAAATAATCCGACCTCCAACTTGGGGCCACTTCAACCAGTTTCAAGATCCAGCTGAAATATATGCCCATGGAATAAAGAGTGCATTGAAAGGAGCCTTTTTTTGAAGTTTGACAATTTTTGTTTCGATTCTGAAAATAAACTTGGCGTTGCCAATAATAGTGCATTACCTTTATATGCCTTCAATTTTTTTTACACTGAATAAGAAAGTGCTACACTTCAAAAAGACTTTTTTCCTTCCAACTCTTGTTCAACTCACGAGGAAAAATATTGTTGACAGCTTTCTTTTTAATGCAATCCTTCTTGTATTTTATCAAGACAAAAAAGCCTTTCCCCGTTACGGCTTTCATTCCCATTGTTCACTTTTTGATTTATTGCACAGCATATTTTTTCAAATTTCACGCGCCTTTTTCTTCCATTTTCTAAGTGAAATTTTTATGAAGCCAGAAAAATGGCCATTAGAGCTTCATTGCCTTACACAGGAAAACAAAAAGGCTGTCAGCACAGCGTGCTTTACAAACATGATATTATTATGCATGTATAAGCAAACACGGAAACAGGTTACATTTTTAGCTGTCCGTTTTATGAACATCATAACATCCGCTTTAGATTCAACAAACAAACTCACGCTGCGGTGCACCAACACACCAACAGCACTGAACTTACAACTACCCTTACTTATTCACCATTGTCCAAAAACGTAGCAACGACGGGCACACATCGGTTCAACTAGAAGTGGCGCATGAGCAATCAATATATTTATGAATGCGAAACTTAAAAATGCACAATTGTTTTTTGGATTTTTTATTCACTGTAAATACGATTTTTGAATGCAAATTAGACATTAGGAACCATTATGTTTCAATTTTCTTAGAAATTTCAATAATAATAATACATAATTGCAAAATACCTATCAATGAAAGAACGTCAAACTTTTAGCTTCTGTAAATATGCAAGTGGGTGAGCAGGGCTAATAAAATCAACTCCATTATTTACGTTAAATGTCATATCATCACATTCTCAATTTTCGAAGGGAAAAACTATATCAAGTTCTGGTAAACACTAAGGAGCTCGTCAAATGTTCAAGCATAACATTGTTTGCCATCTTAATAAAACACTTTTTCCCCTTAAAGTTTGCTCTTTCATGTTGAACGATTTGTACTTAGGACAAAAAGCCAAGTAAAACAAGGGGGTCTTCCAAGGGAGCAGAGAAACCGACAGGAAGCAACTTGTAGGAAAATCCACTTAAAAAGAAGAAGAATCTGACAGGAGTGCACCTTTCCTCTTTCTCTCCCATTTTTTACAGAATGGTTTAAGACAAACTTTTCTTCTTTTTTTCCTTGCTACTCTTTCCTTTGAAAATTATGGAAAAAATATGTGCATTCATGGACTATGGTGGTGGTGCTGCAATATTAAAATCCATTTTATTTCCCTATGTTGCTCCTACATAGATGCATTTCCAGCATAGATTTTCAAAGGCGGAGAAAGTTCAGAGCTGAGAGGAGGAAAGGTAAAGTGGGTTTTTGGCTTGTGGAATGAGTCTAATAAAAAATGTGCGAGAACACCGTCGGAAGAATATCTTCTTCCTGAATACANAGTGGGTTTTTGGCTTGTGGAATGAGTCTAATAAAAAATGTGCGAGAACACCGTCGGAAGAATATCTTCTTCCTGAATACATAATATTATTATTAGACATTCATGACATATGTAGATTCTTTGGTGAACAAACAAATACATACATAAATTTGGAAGTTATCTTGGCTCCTTATCTCGCTCACGGAAAATAAGATGCACCAACTTTGGCGATATGATAAAAATGGTGAAATATTAGACGACTTCAAAGCTATACGCTATGTGGAAAAAAAAGAGTGAAGCACATCTTTTCACCACCGCATCAAGCACTTGAGCTGTGCCGTGCCATGCCACAATTGCTACTTTCTTTCCAGAACAGTGAAACACGGAGGGAGACTCTGCGAGGAGAAAGTTGAAGAAGCCTCTCTTCCCCTCACTTGTTAAAGTCCATCCAAGAAAATCTCACTTTGTCTTCCTCTCTTCAAGAGGGTCTTTACTTAATACTTTGCCACCTAAAGTAATGTATACTTATACTCTGCCTTCAACTTCTTTTCCGTTCAACTTGCTTGTTGAGTTCTTCAGAGAGACGCTGGAGAGAACTCGTCTACTTTCTCCTTTCTCTTTATCATTAGGACTGCTGGACAGCTTGAAAAAACAAAAGCTAAGAGAGCTGTCGAGTAGCAGTAAGTATTTCTTTAGTCATCGCGTTTCCCCCTCCTCGTTTCTCATTTTCTTCATGTGGTCTCTAAAATGATCTAGATATTTCCTCTCACATTTTTTAGTATTCAGATCAAACCATCATCTTCATCAGTGGCTTTGCGTGTCTCAAAGAGATCTCAACAACTCTCATAGCTCCTGTATCAGTCAAAGAGAAATAGAGATAAAAATATCGAGAAAGAAAGAAATATGTTGGGTGACCAAACACATTTCCTTTGTATCGATACGCTCAGTCAGACATTTCATAGATTTCCCTGCTCGGCTACTACTTACCACCGCCATCACAATCGTCTTTTTGCATATCTCCCAACCATATGAATATTGCACAATCTTCTTTTGGAAAATGGAGAACATATCCTGTTATTATGAGATGAAAGTTTTTTTTCCTCCTCGTGCCACTTTCTACTCTAGTTCTGCTGCCAACAGCCATTCCAGTAATTCTTCTGTTTCTTCAATAACATGTAAGTATGGAACCAGTGTATCTTACTAGTTTCACTATCATTTTTTAGGAATAAAAGAGCAAAAAAATCGAGAGAGAGAAAAAACGAGCTGTATTTGCTCTTACTTTCTTTTGGAAAATAGTAGCGATTTCTTCTGATTGGTAATGGAACGCGCTCCCCCTCTTTTTCTCTGGCGCGTTTTCCCTCCTCGACACAGAGAAAAATTTGAAGTTGTTCATGCATGTGCTTTTTGTCTTTTGTAGTAGCGTTTTCTTCTGATTGGTAATGGAACGCGCTCCCCCTCTTTTTCTCTGGCGCGTTTTCCCTCCTCGACACAGAGAAAAATTTGAAGTTGTTCATGCATGTGCTTTTTGTCTTTTGTATGGGGAGTGAGTAGATGCATATGTGGAGCAGCGGCGAGTTAAAAGATTTTTTTTGTGCGGAAATATCTCAAAAGAAAAAGAGAAAAATGAAAAAGCGAAACATGGAGAGAATGAGAATGTTTTTTTCTTCAGATTTTGTGCTGAGTAGGCCACTACAATCTTTCGAGCTGTAAGCGTGATTTTGTCTCGGAGAATATATAGAAGCCTATTTACTCGTATTACAGAATAAAGCCTTTCCCTCCCGTTTTAGTCGTTACCACCCTGAAAACTCTTTGGAAGGAAATTGTGAAGTACGGAAAACTAAAATCATAAGTCCGGAAGCTTTATCCACCGGTTGAATGATCAAGGGAAACTTTTTACCAAGACCCAATGAAATTTAAACTTGTCCAAGGTTTATAAAAGCAACGTATTCCTTATGATTAGCAGCGAGTTTCTTGACAGCCCACCTGAAACTATAGTGTATGGCACTAATGCCATATACTTTTGAAATTATTAGTTGGAGCTTCTGAGTACATTTATATTACAGATTACTTATTTTTACCATTGAAATTCAATTGGTTTTTAATCAAATCATGAAAACGGCTTAATATTCCGAGTTATCAAGACAATACATACTATGGAGTTCTTTACGTCATCGCTTGAGAAATTCTACAAACCTACATATCTTGTTTATCTTTTAAATTATCTTTTAGCACCATTAGAGTCCAAGTATTTGGTCAAATATTATTTCAGAAATTATATTTAAGTCTAGAAAATCCAAAAAGATTTGTTCGTGGCTCCAAGCTCCCTCCGCAAAACGTTGGCAAAAGCCTTGCTGTTTGGTTAAATTAATTTTCCCAAATTGTCCGCAAACCCAGGAAACACACTCCATTGCACTGAAAGAATAAATGGGAAAAATGCACAGCGTTAGCCAAAAATACACAATTTATCTATTAAAGCTTCCTCCAGCTCAAATGAAACTTGCTTTTTTCGGAGAGCTCAAAATGTATGTAATTTCTTGTGGGAAAAAGTGGACTCTTGAGTCCCAACAGAGAAAGCTACGGGTCATAAATACGTTTAACAGGAGTAAGATGAATAGCATTCCCTTTCTTCGCAAAATTCTGTAAAAATACACATGTATCCCTCCTTCATTCCACTTTCTCTTTGAAGTTGAAAAATAATAGAAAACTTTTTTAAACAGAATTTAATATTTACGTTGGGTCTAAAAGAAGTAGGAGAAAGGAAATAAGGGAAGAGGTTGGAAGGCGGTGCGGAGGTGAGAGCAGTTTCCATCTCCATTTCATTTTTTCTTTTTCTGCTTTCTCTTGTCTCTTATTCATTTACTTTTCCTGTTAGGCTTCTTTACGATTCCATATGTATCCCTGGTGTGGGACATGTTGAAATTTTTAACAGAATAATAACAAAAGACAAGTCAACTTTTTTTAAATAGGAAAAATAAGCGAGATGTAAAAAACAATAAGAAGCAAGTAGCTTATAAAGGGGAAGTGCCTGGAGCCTTCGCCATATGACCACGAGATAGACCACCTCTCTCTCTTTCTCTCTCGGCATATGTATATTTCCTCTTTTTTCTCTGGATTAAAAAATGAATTGAGAAGGGGAACAAGAAGTGAAACAGGGTGAATTACAAGAAGTGAAGAAAAGGTCTCACCGGAATAAACCCTAAAGTTCAACCTAAAACAAGGAAAAATTAAAGTGGAGATGGAAAAGCGAGAAAGACAATGGCCACGAGCTAAAATAAACTAGTGTATTAAAATGAAGGAGCAGAACATGGAAGGACTGGAATAACATGTGCGAATGAGAAAGTCCGCGACGCGTCATGAAGAGAAAAAAGTGTAGAAGACACATCTTGTTATCTTCAAAGGGGATAAATACACCGTATTTCTGGATGATGCTTGAGAAAAGCCGGGGGTACCACTCGAGCATATAAAAAGTCTTAAAAGCCGTATAAGAAAATAAGGAAGCAAGTCGGGGTAATCATGTAGCAATTAGCCAAGCCTTATAAGTTCAATCAAAGTCATGAGTCATCATCACCCCGCGCCTATCACGTTTTTAATTAGGTAGTACAAAAATACTTTGACAAATTTAAAGTGTCAGCATATATTGCGTCCCACACTTGGCCGTATGTCGTGTGAATATAATTTAGCTTTATGAACAGACTATCGGACACGGTTCTTTGATCAAGTAAAATGAGTAAAGTTACACTTTAGAGGAAAAAAAACTAGAGTATGACCTGTTAGCATTCACGTTTGATCTCGAAACAAGTAAAAAGTGTATATCTATTGTACGAGTGCATCATCCAAACCTTGCGCCTCTGACTTGCAGTAACAGATGGAATGGAAAAGATAAAATATGAAGGTTCGTTTTCTCTTTGTGAAGTCGATCCCGAGAACGGGAAAATCCTTTTTCATAACAATATTCCGGAGAAAAGCATTGTAGTAAACATGATCTTTGTAAAACACGTCGAGGATCATCTCATTGAATCAAAGTAAAAGTATATTTTGCATGGCTCACAAAAAACGGATTCACATCACATCATAATATTACATCTCCATATTCTACAGCCCACTCAACTTTCTTCTCGCAAGAAGAGAGCAAAAACAGTGCTTCCTTTCTGTCTTGAAACAAGTGTATATAAAAATTGTTGAAATTTATGGGGCATTTTTATATTTCATATCAACCCATCACAAACAATAATGGTAATAGAGGAAGCCATTTCACTTCTCCTTCTTTTTCCCTTTTTTGCTAATTCCATATTTCAAAAAAATCCCTAATGCTGCACCATTATCATTTTCTCCTATACTGGTTCGATCAATTTCAGTTCAAATCTCTTTCCAAATTGGAACAAGTGCTTTTGAACAATTTCTTTAAATTTCTGTGCAATTCCCTGTAAAGAGGAGGAGAAGAAGAAGCCTTATAGATGCTCATGCTCCTTTTGCCTCCCACATATTTTTTTTCTATTCCCACAGAAAAAAATCCTCTTTTCCCCCAATAATTCTTGTATAGAATGGAAAAAATTCTTAATTTCAAAAGTGTTCTTCAAAGCTATATGGGGGAAAAATTCACTGTCTCTCCGATATATCTCTTATTATGTTTGCCAATGTTCTTAGACATTTTTCTTGTATCATTGAGCCATTTCCATGCATAAGTAGTACCAAGCACCAATTCTATCCACTTCACGACGGAGAAAAGACCATTAAGAAGTAGGAAAAAACTAGGGCAATACAATATATTATGGATTCGTATAAAGTGAAATAGAGGGAAGAAAGCGAGTTTTTCTCTCCTAATACTCGTTCAAAAAGAAAATGTACCTATGCCTTTATCCAAACAAAAGGCTTCTCACTCGAGGTCCCAGTCTCACCAGAGATAAAATAAGGAATTCTAAAGGAATCCTATACTTTGATGCAATGCACACCCCACACACCTTCTCCATATTTTAAGGAGCACTACCTTTTCCTCTATTCTGCTCATTTTTTTTGAAAGAGAAAAAAAGTTCTCAAATATTTTTTTATTCTGTGACTAAATACATTTTCCATTTTTAGCTTTAGGGCTCAGAAAAAACTAACAATTTAAGGTAATATTATGCCTTACTCGTTCCTCCTTTTCTGCAGAGAGAGAAGGAACATAGGGAAAGCCCAGGGTCTCTGCTTTTATTTATGTATGTTTATATTAGACTAAATGGAAACGCATTTCATCCTTGTTGGCATATGCCAAAGTAAGATGTGAACGTTGCCTTTTACTTCAATCTCTTTTACAAGTCATCCGGCCCACGACTGCGACTACAACACACATTCCAGAGAAAGTTTTTCTTTCTTTTGTTAAAAAATTAAAATAAAAGTAGACTCGTGTAGCAAACATAAAGCACGTCATTATTACATTCCTCGTGGTCAAATTAACCTTCGTTTAAGCATCACGGGAAGCCAGGAGAGCGGAGCAGGTAAAAGATCAATATAATTTAAGCTCATGTCTACCTTGTTGATTCCCGCACCGAAACGGTGCACACACTTTCACTGCCATGATTCGTTGAAAATATGTAGGCATGCTGTGAGTGTCTCTTCCCCATTCTGAATCACTCTTGTACTTTTCTACACAGAACTTGTTTAAAGAATCAACTAAACTTATTATATTATAAATGCTTAAAACTATTCTGTTTTTTATGAATGTCTCAGGGAGCCACATTTTTTTCCTTCTTTACTCCCATGTTACAAGTTACAAACAGTTTACCCTTTTCCATCCGTATTCCCCAACCAACCTTTCTTTCTTTATTGCCTTCCGTTCGCCTTTTTTAAAGTTTGCACAGGAGAAAAAACACCTCCACACACACCCGACAGAAGAAACGTGAAGAGCAGACGGTCATTATTACCTCTAGAAAAATTCCTTTATAGGAAAAATGGATTCTCATCTCATTTCATTGGGCTCTGAAGTCCGTATCTGAAGTCACGTAATCTGCCCCCTCGCTCTTTTTCCCCAGGAAAAACACAAAATAAAATCTCTTTTCCTGAATTGAGCCATGGCGCCATCTACCTCCGGAACCGAGCTCACCTCAGGATCATTTCACCATCAGCATCATCATCATCATCATCATTCTCTGTATAACCTGTTGTTTTTTCCTGAAGCCAAGTTTATTCCATTTTTATACTTTCTTTCTCTCTCTCTCTCCTTCTCTCCCTCCACTGGAGAGAAAGTTTTTTCTCCTTGTCTGCAGCTGCATCCATAAAAATGTACACGGTAGTGTTGTCGTGTGAGTGCGGTGTGTTGTGGCTTCAGCCGCTATAAGTCTATCCTAAACCAAACAAAAAGGGAAATATATAGGAGCAGGTTAAAGCAACAGAGAAAAATATCGCATAAAAACAGCCTTGCAAAAATACACAGACATCACTCGAACTCAAAGCTAATACTTGGAATTGCCATAATACCTCTACTCACATTTTATTCAGTGTCTGACTCGATGCCTATACGCGAGTGTGACTTGCGGAAGATTATACGGCGTCACTTCACTTTCTTTTCTGTTTCAGTTTCACATTTTCAAACTCACTTTCTCTCTTTCTCTCTCCCACAACACAATCCCTTTCTCCTTTTTCAGGTATGTAAAGTATTAATGCGTGAAAACATAAAAAGGGTAAAAAGTGTAAGGATAATAATATGACCCGCTTTCCTTTATTCTATATTCCATTACTATTGCCATTACAATTCTCCCCTTTCTCTCTCTCCCCCCTTTTCACCACACACCAGAGTTTGTTTTTCTCTTTCGTCTTGATGCGGTTTTTTAACCCAATGATTCTATATTGTATTACTTTTTAAGCCTTGACTTATGCTACGCTCCGGAGTTTGTCTATGTGCCCTGGTATTGCCGTATCTAAAAACAAAAATATTCTAAAAGGGAGAATGAAAAGGAGCAAATTCCATTTTCATTCCCATTTTCCCCTCCCCT
Source organism: Seira sanloemensis (assembly GCA_027743915.1). NCBI lineage: Eukaryota > Metazoa > Arthropoda > Collembola > Entomobryomorpha > Entomobryidae > Seira > Seira sanloemensis. The sequence continues at coordinate 1,647 of JAHZMY010001626.1, read as the reverse complement.
GAAAGTAGGAACATTCCATTCGCATAACTATGCATTGGTACGGGTAATACGCAATGCAATCATGTTGCCCTACAACAATTTCTTCCACAAGCAAAAACGTGGAAATCTAATTTTTTTCAGGGGAATTTGTTTATATTGAAAGAAACCTCAGCAAGAGAGAGAGAGAGAGAGAGAGCTTTCATCCGGTGCCACAGTTACTTTTTTAAAGTTAGAAAGAGAAAGCACAAGAAAAAATGTGATATCAATTAATTTAAAAAATATCAAGAATGTAAATTGTAATTAAAGAAATTAATAATCTCCCATAAGATGCGTAGAGCAAAGCTCCATTTAATAAATTACATAGGCCATGAGATTCCCTTTGGAACCGTATTTAAGCAAACATTGGCTCAAACTTTTATTAGGCTACTACGGCATGCACTTGCGAACGCTTTTTACCTTTCGTAGAGAAGAAAAAATCCGCATTCTCGTTTCCCCAAGCTCCAAGAGGGATATAGGCTTCTTTCTCTGTAGGAACATAAAGGAATTAAATTGTGGTTTCCTTTTGGATTTGGATTACATGGATTGTGTATTGTAACCCTTTTTTTCCTATTCTCCATTTCCCAAAGTTTTAATCCAGCTTTGGAGAATGTAGGCTTCTGCTCCTTTTCTCTCCTTTTACCTTTTAGCTGATTTACACCGGTTTCTTGTTTTCTCTCCTGAGGTAAGAGTGTGTCTAAGCTATCTACACACGCGATTCCATAATTATGATCATTTACGAGGAGTTTGTGCTTAATTTATTTTTATTTAAGCACTTTATATAAAATGTGGGTAAAAGGGTAGCACGTCAATACGTGCGTGTGCTAAAGCTTAATAGTTAAAATGCTTTTGTGTCTTTGTTCCCCCGTTTTTCATTTCATTTTCTCTTATGGCTCCAGGAGAGGAAAAAACGACCAGGCGATCATTCTCTGCCATTTTTGTATGGAGAAAGCAAAAGAAGAGAAAATGTGTATGCACAGCAGAATATGCAAAATGCGTAAGCCCTCTCCGCTAAAAAAAGAGAAGCAGGGAGAAAGGAGTGAGAGAGCTGAGCTGATTAGATCAAGCAAGACTATTTTATTCCATTCTATTGTTGTTGTTATTGTTATTGTGTAACCAGCTCTATTATTTTCCTTAGGAGGAAAATAGGACTTGGAGTGGAGTGAAGTGGGAGCACAAGGACACCACACGAGTATAGAAAAAAATATATGTATGCAGACGTTCTCCAGCAAAAAAATCTCTTTTGCATTAAAGGTTTTCCCACTAGCTTGGCACTACACAATGCATTGAGTATGGAAATAATAGGGTGATCACAAAAAATGATAACATCCTATTTAATACGAGCCCACAAACAAACAATGCATGTGTAATGTAATATTGTGGCATGAGGCTTTTCTCCATGAACGTAAGTAGATGGATGATGAAGAAGTGGTCGCCTCTACATTTTTCCAAATAAATGGAGTGGCTTTTACCCCACTTTCTATCCTTCAGGATTTTATCCCACTTAAAAAAATTCCTTCTTTTTTCCTCATTGATGCAATGCAATTTCAGCATAAAATAAATTGGGTCTGGATAAGGTGTACATACTTCATTTCCAGTTCGTGACTGAAACAAGAGAACAGGAGAAAAAAT
>JAHZMY010001625.1:0-10110 GCA_027743915.1 Seira sanloemensis | reverse complement strand
ATTAGGTAATTTGAATGTCAAGTTCTTTCTTTGGGATCCCCCTAGTATTTCACAATATTTGGGTTTGATGCATGTATTTTATTATAATTTAATTTGAAAATTCCATATTTTATTTTCGCCTTTTTCTTTCGAGAGTTCCTTAACCCAAAGTTATTAGTGAGACCGCAAAAGTCCTTCTGTTGCACAGCCACTTGAACCATCCCATTCAACTTTTTCTTGTATTATGAAACCGAAAAAATATATTGCCATTGTGGAAAGTATCTACGCATCTTTTTTCATTCTCTCATAAAATTGCATCTTTTTCTGGTCGTTTGTTACAAAAGGGAGAAGAAGTCAAAACCACATAAAAAATTAAAACATTCTCTATCAAAAGAAATAAAGTTAGAGAAGCATCTGGAATTTCAGCATTCCTATCTTCGTCTCGAAAAAAATATTGTTCGTTTTTTTCCTTTTCCTTACCGCTTCGTTTCGTTCCTTACCTTACAGAATGGAAATGATGATTTGGAAGAGAGCCGGGCTCGTATCATATTACATTACCATTTTTCATTGTGATGCAGGACGGTTATGAAAAAAAGTTTGGGTTCTTCGTCTCATCTTCCCTTTTCCTCTTTTATCACATGTCTCCTTCCGCTTTGATAGGTACGTGTGCACACAGGTATACTATTTTTACACAGCTGAAGCATTTGGCATTGATTTACCTAGCCATGTTTGTCCGTCTGTCTTGGTGTTTGCTCCTGCTCGGGTATTTACAATTAATCTGAATGGATTTTGATACAACGGTTTCCAATAATATTCAAAAGAATTGATTCGATTTTGCTAATTTTAAGGGTTTAATGCCAATAATAGCACATACAGTCTACCAAATCATACATTGCTAAAAGTACGGAGTGATTGGACTCAATTTTGAGTTAGCTCAGCAGCGTATATATAATAGCCTTTACAGCAGTCTTATGGCCTTATACTCATTCTTTCCATGCGTTTTTATTATCTCGATACACTCATTCCTGTTTCGGCGCATTCAAGCAGGTAGTCGAAAATGTAACATGATTACGATGGGTGCACACACAATAACACACACCCTTATTTATTGAACCCTTTTCAGAGGGGAGTCACGGGGAATGGTGTGTTTTCACGTCATAATAATAACGCTCTCTCCTGCTTGGAAATGTCTTTTTTCCCTTTAAAATTATAACGTATTCCAATTTTGCAATTTCATAAAGGGTTATGTATGGCCTCTTCCTTGAATATGAATTATATCCATTGAACTGATTACATGCAAAAATATAGAGTTTGCTTCGTTTTCCACTTCACGGGACAAGACGTCATTCATGTCTTGAGGTTTTTGTGTACATTGTATATTTTTCAATAGCTTTTATGGCAGACTGGAGTAACTGACGTAATGTATGCACTTCAATTTTAATCTATATAATTTCAAAAAGAAAGGGTGAGTTTTCTATTCAATTCAGGAGCTATTGACTGTGTCCATTCATTCGATCCGGTGAAATTCACTGAGTGAATAAATATGTATGAAAACCTTTTCATATTTCTATAATTAGCTCAGATTATGAGAGCCTATGAATTAGTTTGCATAATCCCAAATTACATGCATATTCACTGTGACGTCTTCACGTGAAGAATAGATTTCCATGAAAAAATTATTTTTCCAAAGGTTGATTTCACATCTTGTTTAATAATGTATCGCTGAATTGCAAAGGTTGACACAGAGGAAATATTTTTAGTCGGCCGACCATAAACGGTCAGCGGGTATCTATGTACATAGTAATTATTTTTACATTGCATCAACTTTTGCTCTGAAAATACGTACGACGAAAAATATGGCGAAAGAGTTGGCATTAAAAGCTAAAAAGAATCTTATATATTTATTCATTCATTTCTCTTTTAGAATTAGCCTAAGCGTTTAATTAGCATATTGCACGTACAAAACTTTTTGTTGTTTGTGGACTCACGCAGCTCCACATTGAATATCTTTAATTGAAATCGTTGCTGGCATTGTATTGCAAAATAAGACACATTGAGACATATAAAATCGCTTCCGCATTTTTCCCGATATTAAAGAAATTGAATCGGAAACTACCACTTTTTTAAAGGTAATGATTTCATCTACAGCACGTGCAATACCTTATTCGTAGTTTGTAAAAGTATGCTCTGCATAAAATGTAAATAATGCGTCCCAGACGACCCATTCCTCAATGAAAAGGTGATGATGACAATACTAAAGACGATTATTAAAGTCATAAATTACTTGAGTAAAGACACAAATACAATAATGCAGAGGTGTATAAATCTTGCCATCGAAAACAAAGTTTTTTGCAACTTAAAGACTGCATTTAAGCGATGCTGCACGTCCCGAAATCAACCCTTTCTTCGTGAATGAGATAATGGGAAAAGTTTTGTTGTTTAGACCCTTCTCATATTATCCTTTCCTATAGCTTTGAGAATGAATGAATGTCTGCTTGTGAATTTACATGGAAATTCTAAATACGCCTCTGAGGCGTTCCTCTCTGAACTTGGTCTTACTCTGTGTCCGGAAGACATTTCATAAATATTCGCTCGGCTCGAAACATCCCAGAACGGGAGCGTATATGGAAAGAAAACGTTGATAAAATGTTTGAAAGAGCAACAGCAGCAGTTTATTTTCACGCAGGAAAAGTCGTATTAGGTGATGATGACATGTTGCATGGCGTGCATTGTTCACTATTTTCTTTCTCTCCAAACAGAAGGACAGGAGAGCGTGAGTGGATGTGTGTGCAGAGAATATTTGATGGTGTGTTTGCATGTTTCAAGACAAGACTACGGGCATGAGATGGGCTGATGAATTATAGACATCGAGAGAAAAACATTTGGCATTTTATTGAGTTTTTTTTTTGTTTTACTCGAATTTAGAATCTGATACTAGGCCTGTTATTTAAGCTACTTCGATTCTATCTTTGGCTTATTGCGCAGCTGAAACAATCCGCATCAATATCTGTCAAATGATATGTCCGTCTGTCACAAAATTCGCTCCACATAAGTTACCTAATGTTATCAAAAATTGGGCAAGCAATTAAAAATGCCAAATTAAAGAACTGGTACCTCCGAATTTTACGATCTCAATGTGGAACGCAGAGCGAATGTTAATTTAAAGTCAATGTAGTGGCGTATGTATGTAGTTCTGGCTTTACAACTAACTTTATAAGAAGGTATTACATATCATAAATAATAATATACTTGTTGCAATTTTTCGTAACACAAATATTGATGGTATTTGAAACAAAAAACATTGGACAAATAAACTAAGCAGAGTAATATAATTTAAAAACAGCAAACTTTCACATTCAAAAGTAGTACTAATTATGCTCATAATCGCTGAAGCAAAGAATATTGCCTAAAATGGCTTATAAATCAATTGCTTTATTATCAAATTGACGTATGAAATTGACTAAATATCAAATAGGCTATATTTTTATGAGTGCCAAACCAAACACTTTTGGTCATTCTCGGGCCGTAACCACTTCCCCTTATCTCATGGGGGAGAATGAGACCGGATTACCTAGCTATTATTTGTTTCGCCATAAAGATTATTTTCCCCTGAAAAAACGACTATATTTTTAAAAGTTATGGCATGAAAATGCCAACCCACAAAAAGTCTCCATTGTCTCATTGTTCGTGTGTTAGAGGAAACGTATGTACTCTTTGGGAAAATCATTCCAGTCCCGTGAAAGTTGTTCTATTGAAGATCTATGTAGCTGAAAACCAGAAAAAGACCATCATCGTCATTTATCTTTCGCAAAGGTCATTCCACATTGCATGTCTTCCTTCCTCTCTCGTATTTAATGTGCTTCTGAAGAGCTGCCCAGGGAGAGGTTGTTGACGCTCGTGCTGGCTCTTCCAAAACGCATAAAAAAGATGCATAACGTCATCATTTTTCATACATTTTCTCCAAGCTGCAGCTCTCATTTCATTTGTGATTCCAAAAGTCGACTTTCTTCACGAGGGCAGCATCATGCTGTAAGCAAAGTCCAGAAATTATATATCTTGACTCAAGTCATTATACTTACATGATTGCTTCGGCGTGAACTTAAAGGACACCGTTTTCAAGGGGACTGGACACGAGAAGAAAGTTGGAAGAAGCCGCTCTTGATCCCTCACTCCATTATCACGAGTAAATCCATTACATTGAAATAGGAACTGGGAAATCCATAGACGAGCTATATCCCCTTCTTATTTTTATTTCATTCCACCAGCCTTGTCGAAGAACGAGTCAAGTGTTGTACCGAGTTGAGTGAAAGTTTGGTGAAGGTCGGGCTCTGCTTTTCTTCTGAAACTTTCCTCCATGTCCAAGTTTGAATATCCACTTAACGATAAAAACTGTTTTCTTCTTGCGGCACACGATACAGCTACTTTTCTTTCTCCAGGACTTGATTTCATCTCTCTGGAAGTTGGTTAACCTCGCAAAGCAGTGCTTACAGAAGGCGGACAATTTTTCTTGCTGTGTGCTCCATCCAATACATTTATTCTCAAATACCATCACCACTGTCCATTTTTTACTTATGCCTCATGACTCTCTCTCTCTCTCCATATATGGCCACAAGAGCAACTTGCACCAAAAACTTTATTTTTTGGGCTTGTGTGAAACACTTGGTGAAATGAAAATAACTTAATGCCAACAAAACAAGTTTGATATAGAGAAAAATTCGTTCTTTGCATTGCACATGTAGTATGCATTGCATGCCATAATCCACCTATATGCATTCATACTGCGTTTCGTTCGAAACTCTCGAAATGTCCATTGGAGTTGTTCATAGAGAAAGGGAAATAGGAAAGTTGCATGACTGCTGCCATCCGCGACCGCTTTGCTAACACGAAAAAACAGTGTCCGCTTTCCCAAACTGCGTGAACCCTGCACTCGCTCACTTTAGAATAAGCTACAGTTTGTGATAAGAGCGCGTGTAGATTTCAACTGGTAATCGAGCCTCTTTTTTCTACGAAGAAAGTTTTTCATTTATTTCATGTGCTTAATCATCGTATGTACTCATCGAATCATCGCCAACACAGACTATGTAAAGGGCTTTGAAAGTAGAGAAAGTAAATTTATGATTACTTCTCGGCGAATCTCCAGCACACATGAAGAGAATTTAGATAGTCCGTACAATAAATATTTGAGTATGCAATGCACCAAGTCCAAATCTTGAAAGTAGATCTTTCTCATCCAGTTTATTTCTTGTTTGGCTTTTTTGTACAGAACTAAAGAATTTAGATAGTCCGTACAATAAATATTTGAGTATGCAATGCACCAAGTCCAAATCTTGAAAGTAGATCTTTCTCATCCAGTTTATTTCTTGTTTGGCTTTTTTGTACAGAACACATAGACATGACCATGACTAACAAGATGTATGAAAAAGTTAAGCAGTTCAAACACTAAAGTTAGTTATGTAAACAAAAGTACATGTTAGAACTTACCCATATATATGTAGGTGCTTAGAAGGTATCGAATAAGAGTATTATTTTAAAAGATGGTGCTTTTCTTTAAAAGAAAAACGCCTTCAGAAATAGACCTTCAGAGCCAGCAGTTCACTTTATTCAATGAGTTTCTCCACCTTCACTTTTCATCGGAGTATTTGCTCGGTGATGCGCTCAGAGAGAAAGTGGGGGCATCAGGAAAAACGAGGAAATCTCTAAAGACTTGAAAATGGAGAAGAGGCAAAGTGGGTTTCCGTTTTGTTGTTCTTCTTGATGGAAAGGGCGGAACGGGCAAAAGAATGAGGAGACGAAGAATAACTGCAAAATGTACACGTAGTAGCTTTTTCCTACAAAAGAGAAAGTTTACATGTTTTAAGGACGCTTTTCTTCCTCGTTTTTCGTTCTCGCAGAGAAAAATTCAGGGAAATGAAAATTCTTTGGAGAAAGTTTACGTTTAAACAATAATAATATATGGTCGTGATACGAGACTAATCTAAAATTAGATAGGGGAAAAAGGATCATTCGCATTTGGAAACAAAAACAAATTCTTCTTGCGTCCAGGCAGGCACACACTATTAACATGCATCATGAATACACTTTACAGGAACGGTATTAACGGGAAAATAACTTCTGCATTGTATTAATTGCTTTAGTCTTAAGACTTGCGAGATAACTTTGTACAAAACTTTTTAGTACAAAAAGTGCAACATACACAAGGGGATAAGGCAAGGCTATCTTGTGCAAATTGTAAATCAGTTTAAGACACTTTCCACTTTGATTGCAATATATCGCCAAACTTCCAAAGTTCAAAGTTTCTTTTTAAAATGTTCCTGAAATTACTACTCAACTCCCTTGGTAAAAGCACATACCTAGAATCGATACGGTTAAGAAAAACAAGCATAAATAGTGGGAAAGGTGCTTTAATATTTATTTAAACTTTTTTACGCCACTTCCAGCAAATACTAAAAATCTAGTATACATAATTCATAATTTAAAAGCGAATGCTAATTTTTTCTTGAAATTGATAAAACTCTCAGTATTAATTTGTTCTCTTGAGGAAGAATACTTCACTTTCTTCCGTGCTTTTTTGGTTCATCGCTCTGAGCCACGGATACACACACGCTATCTCCAATTCTTTGAAAAGGAAGGAAACACGTGAGCACCCATGAACATGTATTTTCTTCTCCGCCGTAGCATATGTTTCTGGAAACCACTAACCTTTTCCACTGAATTGAAGATGGGAGAAAGAGAGAGAGAGAGAGAGCTAAAAAAGAGTGTTTTGTTACTGATGATGATGAGAAAGGGGAAGCCAACAATATTCCGAGGAAGAAAACGCCTCCAGCCATACTCTTTCCCACGTTGACGTTTTTTACGCCATAAAATATTCATGGTATTAGGGCAATACTCATAATGCGCGAACGAACATGACACAAGCTCCTCTCTCCCACTGATGGGGTGGATGTGGTTAAGCATTTATTATAATGGATCTAGATTTGGTGGAGTCGTCTTGGGTTTTTGTGGCTCAAATTGATGCAAATTTTCTCTCATGTTTTCCTACTAAATAGCATCTCCTTTTTCATTTTGAGATGATGACCTGCTTCATTATAAAGTGTATATTAGCAAGAAACAAAAACGGCTTTCTTCTACTTTCTCAGTGGTTTATGTCAAGGCTCTATAGTTGAGGCGTACACACACGTATTGTTATTACAGAACATGAAAGGAGGAAAAAGTGGTTTTTATTATCTGCTTTTATCTTTCTCCCATCTTCTCGGGAGGAGAAAGCTCTCTGTCATTTGTCCCAGTGACTTGAGATAGTGCGTTTTTAGCCTTGCTTCATCTTTTCTTCTGGAAATCAATAGGGAGACACACTTCAGAGCAATATAAAGGTATATAAAAGTGTTACTTAACGAACACAATGTCTTCATGTTTCTCCCATTTTTGTTATTATAATGCATGTCTTGCCATTAGTTCCATTAGTATGTCATCATAATAATTTGCCTTCTGTGAGGGAAAAGTCTCGGGTGTAAGATTACACTTTTCTCTTAATACACGCAATCGCTGAATATGTTTCATTCTTGCTAATCTTTGCACTTTCTCAACGGAATATCATTTGAAATCTGGAGGAGTTTGTACCGTTTTACACAGAAAAACGAGTGTCCAGTTCCCTGACAAAAACATGCTGGTCAAAATACACCACGACCAATTTTTTTTTTGACTAAAACAATCCTGACACAAAAAATATTTTTGCTAAAACCAAGTTGACCAAAACTTATGTTTACAATTTTTATTAACTATACCAACAATTCTGAGATATTGATATCAAATTCAAAGTTAGGGCTGGTTAGTACCATATATCTTTTAGTTGGGAATGTTGGGATGTGTTTATTGCGGCCCATTCTGGGTTAATTGGGGCCAAGAAAAACGAATCCTTTTGTCCGCCCCCATCGAACGTGCAAAAGACGAGAAATAATGTTCAGATAGATGTATTTATGTGTATGGTAACTTTTTTGTCTTGATCATAACGACTTGGCCATAATTCAGGTTTTGGCATGTATATTTTGGTCACAGAACGCTAGACCAAAACACCCAGGAACAAATTATAATCATAATCAAAACATTTGCGTTAGGTGACGTAATAGTAAGTTACATTAAAAATCAAATGCATAAAATCAAAACCGTAGGTAATTTAGTTCGTACACACTCGTGCGGTATAATTTCCATCTTGATCATTTGATCATTTTTACTAATTTAATTTGCCAACCAATATCTTCTGCTTCATCCATACATGAAATCTGTAAACTTACATCTTTTTATAGAACAGGTTTTCCATTCTCCTAAAACACATAATAATACGTTTTTAGGAGCGTGTACCGTGTACCTATAGCGTTTAATAATTGGAGCTCATTATAGTAAACTTTCACGTTCCCCTTTCACAGATACATCCCCAGAGCTAAGGAAACACCGTTTAATGATTTTAATGATTTCTTGGCTAATAATCTATTCATCCGTTGCCTTATAAACGAGAGAAAGACAAATTCAATGTGCATGCCTACTCCAAACCATCTAAAATCTCAGGCTGAGAGGTAGTGATGATAGTAATGGGAAAATGTGAACAGCACAGTTTTGTTTTCTCTCTGTATTTTCCAAACTGGCTCCAAGGCCAAGGGTGATCATCATTAGGAGAGAATGATTCAAATAGTTTGATGAACACAACTCAGTTGAAGGAATTAGATGAGACGAGTTTCTTGTGTTAAAACTACTTTTTTTTAGAAATTTGATGTTGATGATCATCACCGCCCTGGCTGAAAAAGAAGCCTTAGGATTTCTGTTTATAATACGCGTGTCTTCCCCTCCCCCCAAATCTTTCCCGTTCTCTTTTTAGAACTCGCTTCATTAGCTGTGGCTACATTACACAGATGAAAGAAAAATAGAGAGTTTCAAAAATGCATTCTGGGTGAACTTTGTTGTTCGAGTCTTCCAACAGTCTGTTACACAATCTCAGGTTTGTTTTTGTTGCATTAGCATTTGATGGGAGACCGACTCATTTGAAAGAAATTGTTTTCCAACTCACATTTGTAATGAATACTGCAGTTTCATTTGGTTGACATTTCGAGGTTTAGTTTTCGCCTGAAATGGGTATTTTTTTAAATACAGATCATGCGAACACACTATGCATCTACAAAGAAAATGGATGAGAAAGTCGACAAACTCAGACAGCGAAAATGTGGAAGGTCTTCATTACCCGCGACTGAGTATCTCTCTCTTGCTTTTACAATGTATCGAGTTTTGGTTTCCCCTAAAACGTAGATTAGCTTTGTGTAGGCAGAATGATTATTTCATTTTTCTAGTAAGGAAAGTTCACCGCTCGCCTAATTTCTATCCTGAAGAGTGTTACGCTGCTGGACGGCATTTTTTTCCTGAAGGATGAATGTATGCCTAACTTGTTGTAATACAATCTTGTGCCGGAAAGAGCAATTTAAGTCTTGCTCTCTCGAGATTTCATTACATTAATGCTCCACATGAGAGAAACATTTATTTTACTGGAAAAGCATGTTAAGGAGGAATTACATTGCGCTCTACTTTCAAAAAATTCAAGTAGATACACATACTCAGCTCAGGGCGGATAAGATTGTATCGTATAAGAAATTGAATGAATTGCTGACAAATGGCTTCAAATGTCTCATTCGGCTCGGAGAAATATGCCAAGAAATGAAAGTATGGCATTAGAGCAGTGACGAGTGGCAAAGGCTGATACGAGGGACTGATGAATCTAATAAGTGATTCTGCTGACATTCGCCGTTTTATTATGAAAATGTCCTCATTTTTGGGTAATGATAATTTTCTGCTTTTACAATAGTGTGAACGAAGTTGCCATTGTTTTAACAATTGTATTAAACTTTTACTGCAATTTAAATTATGTTAAGGGTCACCGAAGCGTGCATGTATTTTGGTCATCGTAATTTTATTAAATATGTTAATTCGGTAAAATATTACTGTCCGACTGCATGAAAAACATTATGAGAAAATTTGATTTTCATTTTTGCACAATACACGTTTGGTTAATCCTGGAGTACTTTGATTCATATGAATGCAATGCGTTTCTTTCTAACTTGATCGTGTTTCACGCTTTGTCAGTGGTAGTATTCTTCG
>JAHZMY010001624.1:0-10798 GCA_027743915.1 Seira sanloemensis | reverse complement strand
GCTTTGGAACGGACCACGGGCTCAATAAACATAAAAAAGTTTGATGACAAGCGGCAGCCGAATGAACAATGACGATTTACTGCATGAATACAAAAAATTGTGTGCAGAAAATATGTAGTGGAAAGTTTTTTTCCGGGAGAAAGCATTTCATTGTACCTTGTCTTTTACGTTCTGACACAACTTTTTTTCCACCAAATTCAAATCTGGTGAAGAAAAATGAATGAAATGAGAAAATGAATGGCTGAACGCCCAGCAGCAGAGAGGAAATGTATAAAAAGTTATAATCATTTCTAATAATATGGCATTGGTTAAAAAACTTCAATTTGGGAATATGTTTTCTCAAAAAAAAAAGTTATGAATACCGAAATAAAGCTTTCCTTTTAATTTAAAATTAGACTGAACTACTATAAATTATGCACAATATTAGCCGTGTATAAAATACATCAATATATATCAATGTACTTTCTTCATTCGGAATCTTTCCTCTTCAAAGTAATCTTAGCGTGATTTGTTTGACTGTGTTGTGTCAGTGAAGAGAAAGCTGCGTTTCCATCATTCATCCCATACATATATCGCTTCCACTAACAACTCAAAGTATATTCCACTCGAAGAGGAGGGGGAGGATCACACGAGTATCTGAATAATTGATGAAGTGGCACAGATCGATTCCGAACAGAAAAAACGGAATCCACACGGAAGTGAAAGTACCCTGACTGTAAGTGAAGGCACACAGGGCCAAATTAGGTATGTATGGGTATTTTGTACAGTAATAACATTCCTTATCTCAACTTTCTCTTGAAAAAAGGTTACTTGAACCTACGTGTTTTATATGTATATATGTATTTAGCTTCTAGCCAGAATGCAAAAGCTAAACGAGTCATTTTTGTTTACAATGAAGAATTTTCCACGTCGCCGTCGCCAGCAAAAGAGGGAAGTGCGGGGGCTGTTCACAACTTTCAAGTAATTTAGTTGTAGGTGGCTATTCCCACAAGATAATAATATTACATTACGTTTGTGGAAAATTAATAGGTTTGTGTTGTTTGTTTACGCTGAAAAGAGGATGACTTCCACTTATAGAATTGAGTATCGAGATAGTTTTCAAAGCAAAATTTCATAACGGGAGGGAATTGTCATAGGTAAAATATATGAGCAAATTGGGGTTTTTAATGTTTGCCAAATTATTCAGCGGTGGAAAATTAAAGTTTATACTATTTTGTTGGGAGATGGGGGAGGATCCCGCCTACTTTTGAACTTTGAAATGAAAAGGTGGTTAAAAGAAGAGCTAATTTAAATAACAGTAATATATACTACACTTCTTCCACCGCAAACACTTGAGGGATTGGCATATTTTTTTGTTTTTAGATAAAATAATCTCACATGTGTCTTGAAGCTTTTCGTTGATTATAATTTAGATTAAAATTTGAAAATGTAGAGTCCTCTAAGAGTAAACAATCTTTCAGAGTCTGACAAAAGGTCGCTAACTTACTTATTTTGTCGAAATTATAAATAGGTACAATTGTACATTTTGCAGTTTACAAACCATACACAAAATACTCTTTGTAGAAATTATGCTTACTTTCACATTTTGTTAGGGAATCATATTAATTTCTTACTATCATAAAAATTTCATTATGCAATTTATTTACGCATCATAATTGTTTGTCCCAGACGAATATTAGTCTAAAGCTACGAGAGTATTTACATAGCCGTGTGCTTTGTGTGTGGGATAGCCTCTTATACCTACATACTACCTCTACCTAGGCACATTTCGTCCGCGGTTAGGTTACCACATTCCACATGATTACTCAACAAGCCAAAAGGAAAAGTAGCTGCCCTCAGCAGTTGCTACTCCATCCATCCCAGGGTTAAAAACCGTTGGCAAAGAACTTTATACCGAAATCGTCCGCTTTCACTTATGCAATGTGTATTACGTCCTCCGTGTCCGCATAATGAAATGGAGAAATATTAGCTGCTGTAGTACACCTTCTCATATGTACATTTACGGGGCTCTCTGGCTTTCACCCGAAAGTCATTCTTTCATTCTTTTTCTTCTGTGATATATACCTACATAAATATATTCGCGTGACACGGAAAAATATGCCTTTTCTCCTTTCTTTAATCTTTGTGTGGTTAGCAGAGTTTACATCATTATTACAAGCTGAAATTGTGTTCCACTTCATTACACAGACAGTTTTTTGGGGGCTCCAAGATTAATTATGAATTAGGTGAAAGTCCTTTCGTGGAATTATGATTAGGCGGCCGATCAATCAAAAACTTGTACTGAAGAAAACCTTTAGTCTTTTGAGTTTTTTCTGGGACATTCAACATTTTTTACTTTGTACTTTCTCCTCATTTAAATACATACCTATACGCATTGGCAATTTGCGTAAATGATAAAACTGAACTAAGCTATTTTTCGCCGATTATCTATACGCAATTTTTGTTTGAATTTTCCTTTCAGCCCTGATCATATTTCCGGCTGGCATTGCACCGACAATCCAATTTCATTTCGAGGCAGTCATAGCCTGTTTCCTATTTTCTCCTCAAAAGCTTTGAGCTCATTTCCCTTTCTCATCTGTATTTTTGACACTTTCCCTGCCTCTGAAGATAGGATACGCTGATGTGTCTCTTAGAGAATGCATCCTTTAAAGACAATAATAGCCTCCGAAATCCGCCTTTCTCCTCCCCGTAAAAGCATATTTACATTCGGGCGAAAGGGAAGTGTATAATCCTTCCTCGAAAATAAAATTGTGTGTGTATGCGTTTTTTGGCACCCCAAACCCCACACAGAATGGAAACAGTCTGACAAACTTTTCCCTCTGCTTTCCTTTAAGTGTCGCAGCTCTAATGTCTTAAGGAAATATGTAAAAGGAGTTTCTTTTTAAAGTACGCATAAGGATATTACGGAAAATAAGGTTTTAGGAAAAAAGTGCCTTTTCCCGTGTGCGTGTGCTTTCCGGTTGCCAACTAACTGTAGAGTGAAGTCATTTTCTTATACTACACCAGGCGTATTAAGATGATCATCTACGAAATCCATTTTCCGCCCGAGTTCGGCCCGAATCGGATATATATTACATTGTCTTATACTTATATGTGAAAAGTGAAAGCAAACTTTTCCAAAGTCTTTCACTCCAGTATAACTACATTCTTGTTCTCGCTTCTTCCTATAAAAATGGGAAGTGGAAGTGAAGTTACGAAAAGAGAGAGAGAGAGAAAATGTCTCTGGGCTGAGTGGATTTTGCTGGTTAGGGAAGGTTGGTTGGTTGGGAACAACGACCTCTCCATTTCCAATTCAACTTGGCATTTTCATGAGAATCCGGGGGATATGTATGTATGTACGCCTACATATGTATATGTGCCTAAAAAGCACGTCGTCGTCGGTGTGTACGCTATGAACGTGAATGAAAAGAGAGTATTGTATAATAATAAATAGAAGAGTAAAAAGTTGTTCTGATGCTTGCTTTCCCTCTTTTTGGACTAGGTATAGGTTCCTTAGTATTTATATACTGTTATTATTGTATGCTACTGATTTCCTTCTTGCCAGGATCGGGCATAGATAGAAATATAGGTATAATTCCTTAGCAAGTAACATAACGGACGGATAATATAACCCGGAGCGATATATCGAGCGAGTCAAATGCGATAAGAGGAAATATAAAGGAGGAAAATGGGCAGAAGCGAATGAAGGAATGAAGGCAGAGAGAAAAGAAAAAAGTTGCGGGGTGAATATCATGAAATGTGCCCATGACACGGGAAATGGGAAAACTGCACTCGTTCTCCCTCTCTCTCTCTCAAGAGCAGAGCACAAGGTTTTGCACAAAAGAGGGAAATGGAGGGAATGATAATCTAGTTAGGGTCGAGGAACCAGGCGCATGGAAGGCCGCCGTGTAGTGAAAGTTGGAAGAAAGTAAATAGTGTAAGTGTGAGGGAGTCTCGTACCTATGAGGAATGTGCATAGATGGAGATGGGTGAAGCTCAAGGACTTTTGATGCTGCTGCTGTTTGGGAGGAAGTAGTGCAACGACAGACAGAAGGTAACAAAGAAAAATCGAACTGAAATACGGCTTGCACAAATACATACAAAATGCTCAAAGTATGGGAATATTATACAGAAGTTTTAAACGTGGGAAGTGAAAGCCCTGAAAATAAGGAAGTTTGTCGATTTTCTTTCCAATTGTAAAATTGATTTTTCAATGGAGTTCAATGAAAGCTTTGTGAAGCCATTTTTATTGATTTTCAACCAATTTGAATTAATTTTTAATTATTACGTGTCCAACTAAAAATTACAAGGTGAAAGTCATGCAAAGTTTGGTGGTTTACCTTATTCTAATTTAAGCAATGATTGGATACGACCTGTGTCATCGCAAAATGAGAGACAATTTTGATGCGAATGGAAAGGGCGTACAAAATTATGCAAATTACGCAGTGTGCAAAGACCAAATCTGTCAAATTTCAGAAGATAATTGGGTAAACTATAATTTCCTGATCTATCAGAGTCTTAATAAAAAAATGAAATGTTGTATGCACATACTTTGACATAGAGCAGAATTTTCTCCAAAATTTGCAAGTGTTGGGGCCTATTTTCAGAATCTGCATATTTTTTGTTCCATCGTCTACTGCCAAAATTATTCCATTCGGTACCTACATAGATATCTTACCCACGCATTGTGCATTCATTCTCAAAATGCTTATAATAAACCGAACTAGTCCTTCCAATCCAGAAAATTGAAATACTTCTCTGAGCTTTCCCTCCGACCAATACGCAAAACAGCACTACAAATCATCGCATTCAATTCCCTTCCCAAAGACAAAATGAGAAGTGAAAGTGGGCCTTCCTTTTTGTCTTTTGTTTTGCCAAAAAAATCCACATTCTCAAAATTCTAGAGTAAGGGTTGTGTGAGAGCTGGAGTTCGTTCCTCCTCTCCTTGCTTGTGGTCTGGCCGCCCGAGGTGAGATAAATGTGGGAAGGGTTCCTCACTAATAGAATGTAATTTAATTAATTAGAACTTGGAAACACACAGGAAGATTCATCTCGGGTGTTCCCCCTTAAAAAAACTTTATATTTGTTGGAGTTCGTTCCTCCTCTCCTTGCTTGTGGTCTGGCCGCCCGAGGTGAGATAAATGTGGGAAGGGTTCCTCACTAATAGAATGTAATTTAATTAATTAGAGCTTGGAAACACACAGGAAGATTCATCTCGGGTGTTCCCCCTTTAAAAAAAACTTTATATTTGAGAGCAACACTCTCTCACTGCATGTCATCTGCACGCACAAGTTTTCCCTTTGAAAGTTATTTTTTTTGTATAAAATATAAAATCAACTTGGCATTTATTTTCTCAAACTCGACTCGAAACCACTTTCCCCGCTTTCATTTGATGGTGCCGCCGTTTCACCACATAATAATTATTTTTCATCACATTAAGTAGTAGACAAAGAGCTGCTATGTAGAGTTTTTTCATCAATAATTTTGTTTCACAGACTTCATTTTCATTGAGACGCATACCACAACAAAGGAAAAGTTTTCCTTTTATGATTTCCAATGCATATCAACCAATAAAAATAATTTTCTCGCGTCATCATCACCATCAAAAGCATCGGTTTTGATAACAATTCAATGTATTCAAAGCATCGGTAAATTCAATGAATTAATTACATTTTGAAAATTTTTATTGATTCCCCAGGCCTGGAACTGGGAAGAGGTGTTTTGGTGCTGGAATATGTGTGAATAATGACTGGAAGCTCTTTCTTCTCACGCTTTTATCTTAAAACCGTAATTTTTTGCATGGAGTTCGCCACAGCCACTTGATACCTTAAATGAGTTTTTAGGCACTAGTAAATAGCATTTTTGCTAAATAAAACATCCTCACCCTCCGAATTGTTGTTTCCAGCTCCTGTAGTATGTCCTTATAAATTAATTGGTCCCATTTTCAATGAAATTGTGTGCCGATGTCGATGATAGCTATTTGAACATAGCGTGACCAAAGAAATTTAAGGCAATAATATTCTTTCCCCTTTTAGCGTTTAGTTTCAAATTATTTATGATTCCTGTCCCCGAAGGAATCGAAATATAATCCACTTTCTTCATTCTTTGAGATACTTTCATGCGAAGTTGCATGAACAAGCGCAGCGGCAGCGGCAGCAGCAAAAAAACTCTTTTCTTCCTGAAGAGAAAGGTCGGAGAATTCGGGCAGAAAATGTTGGTGAACGGGAAAGCTCGAGTTTAGTCTCTCGTTCCCCTCTGCCTGAGCAAGTTGATCGATTAGGCTGCGCGCCTTGGTCTCACCTCGCCCCAACGCTTGAGTGCTCATGCTGAGAGCGTAGAGTTTAGATGTGGTGTAGCAGTGGTTGTGTGTAAGTAAACAGATTGAATACTTGAATACAGCTGTGGTAAATACGGGCAAAAGAGGATAAACTCAGATTTTTTTGGTGAGATGATTAAAACTTATAATAGCTAAATTTGAATGTAGTTAGTAAACTGTGAAGAGCTCAGGTTTAATCTTGTGTATGAATATCTTTTTGTAGTTTGAGTGTGTGTGTGCAGCTGTCGTTGTGAAGGATCTCTTTCCAAGATGTATTACTTAATTGGAAGGGCCTTCCAGAACCAGAGCGTACTTTTACGCGCATTCCCCGGCGCCGTGTCCTGCAGAGGGGTGACAGCCGCTATTTGCAATAATAATGTTGGAGGTACTAGATTCGTGTACATATTTGTAATTTATTAGTTCCGTAATATTTCGGTGTTCTTCAATTTGTTCACTGAGTTTGAATTGAATTGATTAATTGTTTTTATAGGCTTCACTTTAACCGCGAGTACAAACACCGGTGGGCGTCGGGAGTACCACAAGTTCACCCTGAAGCCGGTTGATAAGAAGTCGTCACAACTTTTAGAGAAATACAATAAGAGTGTGGCGTCCTCCCAACTTTCGAAAAGACAGTCTTCCTCTGGTGACCATGTGACTTTGTGGACGGCGGAAAAGGTCCTGAGTGGGGTGCTCGTGCCTCTTATTCCTCTCGCGTTTTTCATGCCAAATGCCCCACTCGAGTATTTGCTGGCTTTTATCTTAACGCTTCATTCGCACTGGTAAAACTCTTTGACGAAGATATATTTCACTTAAACATTAACACGTCAAATAACTCCATAAAGTTTGCAGTGAAATATTTCATTTTAATTGAGTGGTAATTTTGGATTTTTGTAATTTTTCAGGGGTATTGAAGCTATCGTAGTGGACTACGTTCGAGAATCAATTTTCGGCGCTGCAATTCCCAAAGTCGCTCTCGCCCTGACCTACGCCCTGAGTGCGATGATTCAAGCTATCAAGATGTTGTGGAGTTTGTAAAGTTTTACACACGAAATTACCGTACCTTTGTAAAGAAAATTATCAAATACTGTAATTGTGTTTCGTCAAGTCAAGAGAGTCAGAGAGACGTGTAAATGAAGTTATGTAGTCGTTAGATGAAAGATGTAATAGAAGTAGCAGCAGATACTTTTAAATAATTTCAAATGTTCACACTTGCCATTGTCCATGTAAAGGAAAAATGTCTCTTCCTCTTAAAATGTACCACGACATAACAACTACTAAAGAGTACGAAAAATGTAAATGTGAATTCGCAAAATATTTCAATTAAATGAGAGCATTTTGATAAAATTATCCAAAGTTGTATGAAAATTATGGTAATATTGGCACTATTGGGGCAATTGTGGAATATCTTTTTAAAATGGTATATATCCACATGAAATGAAGGAAAAAATGGAAAAGTTTTTGAATGAATATTTAGGCGAATAACTTTTTAAGGGTTTGCTTGGTGAGTTGGTCCAGAATTGTAACGTTTTGTGATCTTTGTATTATTTAAATGATAAAAAAACTTTCGAACAGCCAAATCAAAATTAGTCGATTTCCTTTAAAAAATGTCATCCCATAAAAACCATCTCGTAAGGTTATCCCATAGTCCCCCCAATAGTGGTAACATTACCAAAATATATTTTACTGCAATCAATTTACTTTGGGAAAAGCAAAACAAAATGTTCGCTTACAAGTCCATGTTTACTTTCGCAATATTCAATCAAATCCCTTGTAAAAGCAGAGCCTTAATTTCTTAACGGTAAATCCAGATCCAACTTCTAAATGCTATATGAACCAATTACTCAAAAATTTGAATATTTAGCAGTCAGTCTCCTGTCCCCTTTGTATTCTGCATTGTTGTCAGGAATCAGTACAGACTTTTTCTATTTCTGCGCAATAGTTAGTTAAACTCTTAAAACATGCCTGCATCTTTTTTTTCTGCATTTCCATTCGAAATTCTCCACTAAAATCTGTTTCAATCCTTAAAAAATTACCCCAGCCCCGTCGATTTTCGGAACACGTGCCTCCTTTCATCAACATTCTCCTCTGGAAATCCTCTCTTCGCCCAAAGTACACAACATCCTCTCACTTCCTTTTTTTTGCCAAAGCTCCCACGGGAATCACTTCAATTCAGGGAGGCATAATGAAATAAATTTATGCAAGGCTTGTTAGCTTTTTTTCCCTCTCCCTTTCTCCACCAGCGCAAACTTTTCTTTTCGCTTTCACTACGCCGGCGAGAGCGAGTGAAAGCGAAACGGGCCTTTTTCATACGTTTGTATGTACTTTTATGTATGTGCAAGCCGACTTTTTTTGTGTGTATTTCTAATTCAAAATCTAGCGTCAATTTTTATACAGCCTTGATCAGAAAAAAGCCCCTTTTAATAATTTCTCTTCTGCTGCTGCCATCCATGATGAAGCCGGCTTTGAATGAGTGAAATAAGCTCTCAGAGATTTAATTCACTGCAATTTAAAGAAGAGGAAGGGAAAAAATGCGTTGTGGAGGGAACCTAGTCACATTCCATGGTGCTCGTCGTGCTTTAAAAAAAACTTTCTATAGCTTCATCTCATCAAGAAGTCTTTTGATTTTTTTCCTTCAAACCTATGCTACGTAAATGCGGGGTCTCATTCAACGATTCATTCCTTTTTTGTGCAGTCTCCATTTAAAATAATCCAATACGCTGAATTGTTACGGAAAAATACTATTTCATGTCTGAAATAGGTCTGCGATTGCACACACACATATGTATCACACCGCTCATTATATTGCAGACGTTCACCGTTCACCGGAAACGTTTGCAAGTCGTTTTAAGGAAGAATCCATTTGGCTCGGCCAAAAATTGGCAGATGCAACTTCTTTTTGAGAAGAGAAAGTCATTTGGACATTAGGAGGGATTCGCATCCTTTCCAAGATCTGATAAGACTTACTTAACTGCCTCTACTAGTAATGTGGCATCACTTAAAACCTAAAAAATAGTAATTGAAAGTATGGACTTTTTGTATTCTCAAAACTCAATTTGCATTTCATTGGCAGCTTGTTGATGAAAATGAAAAGAGCTTCGGAAGAGTTTATCAACGTTTTTTATTTTATTTTTTACTTCAATTCTAAAAAGGCATTGAGAAAAACGTACGCATATGCAAATACCTTGTGAAAGCAAATGAAAGGTTTTGGTTTAAAATGAAGTTAAACCGTTGGATTTTTTTAGGGATTGGATTTGGCATTTAGATTGAAGGTTAGACTTAGCGGACAAACTTATTACAAATTCCACCATTAGTCTTTTGTGGTGGTATGCAACAAAGAGCTTAGAGTTTTTTTATCTGGGCGACACATCTTACATACTTATCAGTAGATCGGAAGGCTTAAATGTGTAGAGCGAGGGAAATCCTTTAGATAGAAATTTTTCCCATTGACGATGGTTATATGTGCAGTGTTCATGGACTTGAATTGAATTTAAAGTGCTTTTTTAAAACCAAGTTTGTATTTGTGGGGAAAGACTTGTGTAATTCTACTTAATCTGGGTGTACTCAATGAGCACTAGTCAAAAGCACTGAAAATAGAACAAGTGCAGATTGCAAGAAACATTCAAAGACTTGTGTTGTTCTGTGAAATTGTTGGAAAATGGGAAATACATAGTTACATTTTCGAAGCAATAATGTACAAACCTGATTAAAACATCGATATGATAAATGATAAATGAAAATTGAAAAGTCCAATTCTCAAACTATAATCAGAGTTGAAATCTGATAATGTTCCAAGGTACTTTAAGATTTTTGGGCTTTCGAGGTTTTTACCTAAAATCTTAAATCTTGATTATTTATGACCCGAGCACTTTTAGTTCAGTCCGACCTTTCTTTTCTCGAAAAATTATTCTTGTAAATATTTTTACAGAAAAAAATCTTCAGGATTTCTACGCTGACACCGTAACAATTTTTCTTAAAACCCCAATGAACCTAGAACACCAAATTATACCAAGGGTCAAAGTAAAAGCTTGACGCATTTCCTTCTTTTTTAAATGTCCATTTTTTATCATTTCCTAATGTACGTATTTGTGCTTTAATTCCAACCTCCTCTTTAAAATTAGATCCTTTGTTCCACTTATCTTCACCCAAACGCTGAGAGGTTAATTCCCGTCGACGTTTCAGCTAAGCCACGTACCCAACCTCCCTCGCATCTACAATTTGCATATCTGAGGAAAAAAGCCGTTGTGACTGTTATATGAACCCGTGTCCTCCACTTGCACTCATTCACATCCCTTCCACTTTCTCTTTCCACAGTCTCCTTTCTCTTCTTCTTTTTAATAGGGGCCACACACACACATATCCCATTACAAGTTGTACCGTCGGCTTCTTTGTCGCCCTTCTGGGGATATATCTACTCTTTTTGAGCCCATTCTGCTAAAACTCCAACAGCAGCAGCAGCCTCTATCATAACAATAATGTGCTCGTCTACCGTCTCCTAATTTCGCA
>JAHZMY010001623.1:0-11417 GCA_027743915.1 Seira sanloemensis | reverse complement strand
GAAAAAATTGTGATGTGTCCACTCATACATTTTTATGCTCTCGTTTGCAACTCCGAGCGACCAGGTTCGATCTTGGTTGGGGGATTCAAAGAGTAGAATTCATGCCGTATACGACGACTTCATGTCCAGCGTTGTTTGTATGTGGACCAATTTTACTCGTGTAATTCTTGCATATCGACATCATTTATTAATCTCTTGGAGGAATTTTTTCTTTAATTGAAACAAAAACTTTCATTTATACAGTTGGCATGTAAATCAGCATTTTTTTTACATACGTGATAGTTTTTTTTTGTCTTAATTCGTTAATTGGTAAATTCGTCTGTTTTGGCGTTGAATATGAGTTTGGCTTCAGGGACTGCTAGTTTTGCGCTTGATTTTGTTATTGACAAAATCTTGCAAATCATTTCACCGTCCTTTGGAAGGTAGTTGGGAATTTCGTCCTTACATTCATTATGTCGCATTTTAGAGCGTAGTTAAACATTCTAATAGGTGCGGAACATATTTACATCAATACCCATCTGCTCGTCTATGGGTTGATAATGCATTTTCTCCCCCTGAGCACATTGCATGATGATGATGCAAATTCCTTTAAAAATAATGTTGAAGAGAGTCCTTATCTCATGGCAAGTCTGGCGGCTGCCCTCAAGTCACGCTACCAGATGACATTTTCCACATGGATGTACTACATTTTGCTAAGTGATTTCAAAATTATCGGTACAGTTTTTGTGCCTTAGCTTTACTAATGATTCTCGCACGCGAAAGACGTCAAGGGTGAAAGCGTGGTATTATGTACTGATCTTCATGAAAATCATTGTGAGTCGAGGTTATCACTGATCACATTCACTAGGCTTTTTGGTTGTCTGCATTATTCCTTAAATAGTTTATAGTCGTTTGCATCCATCCCGAGGGGAGAAAGAGCGTGTTATAAGCTCGGTTTTATCCCAAAATACCTACCGCAGCGGGTGAAAAAAGCCTTTCGGGCCAGATAGAATGGAGTTCTTCTGTAATTTTTTNGAGCGTGTTATAAGCTCGGTTTTATCCCAAAATACCTACCGCAGCGGGTGAAAAAAGCCTTTCGGGCCAGATAGAATGGAGTTCTTCTGTAATTTTTTTTCCTAAAAAAGTTTCATAATAGACAGACAAATAGGAAGGGTTGCATGCATGCATGGCAGGGCATGTCATGAACATCAGCCTAAATACCCTGCTAATGTCCTTCTAATGTTGAACAAGCCATGACTCCAATCGGTCCTCAATGGGGTCTGCTTTCACTCAACGGCTCTGAATATCCGAGCAAAAAACTTTTTTCTTCTTGAGGAAGGAGACAAAAAGTGATTTGAAATGAGCGCACAAGCTGCATACAAAAAGGCCCAGAAGACGGAGATGTCTCTATTCGGAAAAGTGTGTTGTAGGGGTGTGACACGACAAGTGTAGTTAGCAATATTTGCTCGAGTCAGTCTCCAAGATTTTCCCCATGTAATCCTCAGCTCTCTTTGGTTTCTGGGGAAAATGAGGCAGATAGAATACTAATAATTATTTAGCGACAAGCGGTGCATATTGATATGAAGCAGAGTACACACAACAATCATTTCCCTCATGCATGGCAACACACATTTTGACAAGTAAACAACTCACTTTCTCCTCCGTCCTTCGAGAATCTATCAACGGGGCTTGTAAATTTTAAGTTGATTGCTTGAGCAGAGCAGATGCAGCATAAGCGGCTTCATACATAAATATGTACTATGAATTTGCATCCTAACTTGCATATCATCGTTGGGCAAACTTTTGTCAAGAAAGTTGAATGAAAGCCCGGTCTGCCTGCCGCATTGTTACGTGTCTGCGCTGAATGACAATTTAAATGAGCGAAATGAGTTAATAATCCAAGCTGAAAAGAAGTGAGTAATGATTTTTCTTCTGTCAGCAGCACGGAAGCTGGATGCTAATGGGTGGAGGAAACTGTAGAATAATTTATTGAATAATCTGACTGCAGCGTAAATGCTGAGGATAAATCTTTCTATTTTACTTTCAGGATGTCAGTTGATGAATGGAGGCATCTCCGCCCTGTTCGTCACTGGAGTCGACATGAGTTTGGAGTCTCACCTGAAATCCCTGTCTTTCTCACTGGATTTGCCACTGATCCTCCCAACAAGCTCCTTTTATGACACAGAGACCATGGCCCGTTCGACGGCTGTGTCAAATAGTAATTTTCAAATGAACGGGTATCCACTCAAACTTACTCCGTCAAAGTCACTCCTCGCGATGGCTCTAAGGGATGCTGTGTTATTTTTAAATTGGACTCGCGTTGCACTTTTGTACGAAGAGCCGGATGGTAAGCACCTACTACAAACATTTTTCGTATATTATTATTATTTAAAAAAAGAAATGATAATATGAATTTCGTCGTGATCTTGAAGACAACAGGAGAGCATTATATTTGAGAGACTCGATGCAAAATTAAATTCTAAATTGCGACCGGGGAAAAATGCTGCGCTTGATATAGCGGTGAATTGAAATTACTGACTCGCTTCGACTAAGACGCAGGCAATTTATCAACGCCTTGCGATGAATATAAAGTACATGGAAAGTAATTCCCTACTCTTTCTCTCGATAAGTACATTTTAGCTTTGATAACTGCATGGAGCAGGAAAAGCCTGTGTAATGATTCGGAAAGTGAGGAAATGGATCCACATTCACACGTTTTCACAAGGATAAAAGCACCTTGTCTCCTTTTCTTTCCGCGATCTGTATGAAGATCCGGTTTTGAATGTCCTGGGATTTTTAAACATTAGTACATGGAGCTAGCTCAACTCCCAACTGCAGCAGCTCTCGCCGGTCAGACAATTCCACTTCTACACTATAATGTACCTTTCTGCATTGATGGCTTAATCGCTACTAGCTTCTGCTGAGAAATCACAGCAAAAGATGTTTTGCGAAGTTGACTGACGACGAAATAGTGCGCGTGATGAGCTTAATATGTACATTACATATATACACATGCCAATAACAAACAATACTTTTTGACTTTATAATTTCGATTTGATTCATCACAGCGTCGAAACAGGAGGTCATGTATTTGGTGACTACTACGAATAATTAATTAGAAATCGTTGTACAATTGGCATTTATGCAAAAGTTCATCGAGGGGAAAATATTTGATGCACGTTTTGAACTGATGGCTTTAAAAATCCACAAAACTGAAATCCGTCCATGGAACGATTGATTCTTGGCTCTATAAATCTGAAGTTCATTTAAAAAACACATTTCCTATTAGTTAATGCCATTTCACAGAGTCTTCTCCACGTGAGGTAATCTGATAATTATGAGTGCTTCCATTTTTTATTGCAAACCTTTTTGAAAGATTTTTTTTTGGGATAAACCGGAACTTTATCGCCGACTCGAAAGTTTCCAAGTTGGTAGATCTCTCAGAAAGAGAGAGAGACACTCTCCGTTTTTTTCTTCAAATTTTCTGCTCAGCGTACCAAGAAAGTGGGCAAGATCGAATCCAGGTTTAAGCAATTATTTTATTGTTATTACTCAAACTTTTGCGATGATCATGTATTACCTCCATCATACAGAAGCTATTTAATTTATTGGAAGCACTATACTACATTTAATCTCAGGGAAAAAAACTTTGACACTTGAGGAAACGAGGGATAAAGCACTTTCTCCTTTTGAATCTTTGATGAACAAGTCAATAACAGTAAAGTTAAGACCAAGGGAATGGGAATATGGCCGTTTCATAAATACTTCACTAATTATTATTTCCACCAGTCGAGAGGCAGGGGAATTACACACTACGAGTCATGAAATAATGAAGCTGCACGCTCTCCTGAACTTGCCTTGCTTTAAAAGTTGATAAAACGGTGATAGAAATAAATTGCACGATGGTTTCATACCACATCGCCGTATCCTTAGCCTTCCACTTCCCTCCATTCCTTTTGTACGGCAGTCGAGCTGGATTTTTGTTCCTTGTGTGTGTGTCTATGTAGCAGTGTAGTGGTAGTGTGGGCTTTTAAAGTGCACTTTTTCATACCCCTTTTCATTTTGCTCGTTTTTACTTTCTCTCGAGGATAAGACGAAATACCAGTCGGGATGTGAACGTGGTTCACGCTCTCCTGAACTTGCCTTGCTTTAAAAGTTGATAAAACGGTGATAGAAATAAATTGCACGATGGCTTCATACCACATCGCCATATCCTTAGCCTTCCACTTCCCTCCCTTCTTTGTACGGCAGTCGTGCTGGATTTTTGTTCCTTGTGTGTGTGTCTATGTAGCAGTGTAGTGGTAGTATGGGCTTTTAAAGTGCACTTTTTCATACCCCTTTTCATTTTGCTCGTTTTTACTTTCTCTCGAGGATAAGACGAAATACCAGTCGGGATGTGAACGTGGTTCACGTGTGGAAAATCTGTGATTTTCAAGAGCTCTTGTGTCTATAAAAAGTTAAACCCCAAGAGAAAATATTTATACTTCCTTGTTTTCCCTTTTATTTTTCCTCGTGTTTCTCCACCTGAATTTCAAAAACATTGCGTGGCCTTTACGACCGAAACAGCTAACGAAGGTTCACAAAATACACCGTAGATATTTACTTACCTGTGTGCATTAACAAGTGTGGCTTTGAATTTGGAAAGAGGATCAAGTCGAAGGCTGTTGTAGTGTTAACACGGCCGTCGAAAGGATGTAATCGAGATTTATATAGACCATATACATTGGTTCTCCTCTAATTTCTACCAAATACACAAATTATTTTCTCTAATGGATCGTAAACGCATTGAAAGAAATTGAAAAGCGCAGGTCATCAATAACGTTTATTTCCTTTCACACATTTTTATTTCTGCATGCTGCGACATTGCCTCTGCCAATATCTATAATAGTAGTTGTAGTACTTAGGGTTTGCTCTCTTGGTGACATTTTCCTGTCGCTCATGGTCAGATTATGGTTGGGATTATTTGTATTTGTGCCATCTTGTGCTGGAAAATTTAGGAATAAAAAAATTAAAGCATTTTCCCTTCCAAATTTGTTTCAAATGAGCCTTGCTTGTTTATTTTTTGGTTTGTGTGTGTTCTTGGCATTTTATTGCAGCGGCTTTTTCATGTCCTGTGGAACAGTAAACATGGCTCTTAGCATACATACTTCAAACGTAAATTAATTTCCCAATAGTTTTGCATCCACAACAATAAAAGCAGCAAAGACCGTTTAGTAGAGGCTTGATGCAGTAAGTCCTGGGTCTTCATGGAGTATCAAGTATCATTTAGTAAACAAAACTATGGAATTTCTTCCGACTAATTACAACTTTATGGTTAGCTCTTATTTCATTGTCACTTGCATTCTGCCTTCCTCTCTATCCAATTTCTGTTCTTTTTTTGTGCTCTCACTCCATACTGCGAGTAGACAACTAAACGATGCATTAAAACTTAAAAAATATGTGGCAAAAAGTGGGAGAAAAAAAATATAAAAAAGAAATATTTGTTTCAGAAAGAATTTTAACGCATGGAGTAGACGGAATGTGTATCTCACTTAATACGAGAGAGATTCCAGGAATGCAGTAAAAAGATGCTTGAGGAGACTCTTTTTTTGTCTTCTTTGAGAGACAAGAGTTTGAAACAAGCATAAAAAATGACAGTATGGGAGGACTTGATGTAGTTTTTTTTTGTAAAGAAAATTAGTGAAAACGTAATGCAATGGGCGGAGCAGCATTGCAAAAAAAAGTGGAAACGGGGAAAAAGTTGGAAGACAAAATTACTACATGACTGTCCCACTGTTAATGAATGAATTGGACCAAATGTAATATTGTCAGGGAAGTAGATACATACGCTTATTTACCAGAACGAAAAAAAAGTTTTGACCAATTTTTTATATATTTTTTGTCATCTTCCTCCTTTCTTTTCTCCAGCAACTTCCACTCCGACTTTACTGGATTATGTGATAGTGGAAGTGAATCAGAGACCTTTTTTTTGTGAAAACGTAAAAACAATATAGTCGCACTACTGCATACTATCTACTACTTCTACTCCTCGTTACTTGAAAGGCGTAAGTGGTAGTGCGTGCATTCAACTATGTGGCGGGTAGTGCACATATCTTCTATCCACGACTACCTACTTTCCCTTTTGAAAACACTTCTGTTGTTCCTACTACTACACAAGCACTCCAATTTTATTTCGCCGTGTAAGTAGAACAGATGCTTTTGCTACAAATTTCTTTCTAATAATTATGGCGACGACAACGGTCGACAACAGCCAGGAGGAATTTTCTTCCCTTTTTCTCTCTCAGTCTCATGCTCAAAGTGGTAGTCGCCCTGCCACGGGAATAAAAGTAATAAAGAATAGTCTCTGGAGACGACTTTCTGGGGAGAGAGAAGGAGGGAGAGGTAGGAAGTTGAAAATATGATGGAGATTGAGAAAAAAAAAACTATATAAAAAATCTAGACACTTCAGTCTTCTCGCCTAGGGACACCATTCCCTTGGCAAGTGACTGTCATAAAAGAAAGGAAAACATGTCAAAAAATATATTCGCTCTCGCTTTTTAAATGTCGCTCACTTTTTTTTAAAGCTGTGAGTGTGTGTGTGTTTGTGTAGCGATTGAACTACAATAGAAATTATGTTGTCACAAATGATCACGACAATTTCCACAGTCACAGTTTAAATGAAAGATTGGCCCTTGTCAAGAAGGGTGCACCGTGGGCTGTGTAGAAATGGCATCATGGCGTGTTTAATCCGAAAGGAGAGTTTCTCCAATTTAAGAAGAAAAAAATGTGTGAGAAACGAACCGCTTCTCTCTTTCGTAATATGAGACTGAAGGAGCTTCTTTATCCCTAATCAGCACCATTTTATTACCTTTTTTTCCAGGTTTGATGCAAGTCGAGTATCTTATTAAGAAGAGGGAAGCATCACAAAAGGGCGGATTAAGCAGTCGACGGTCTGAAATATTCACGCGTGAAGTGACTCCAACAACTGTACCGGGACGTGTTGAAGGAGATCAAGCGTCGGCAAATTTTTAACGTTATCGTCGATATCAAGCACTTACCCTTATTCTTTCGTATCGTAAGTTACATACACTTCTTGTTGACTCCTTCTATCCGGCTTTGAAAGCTGTTCGAAATTGGTTTGGCGGAGGAGGAGGAGGATGAGCTGAAAATGGAACTGAATATATTATTACTATGCATTGAATTTGTAAGTTTGGAATGATTCGTGCGAAAATGAGAAGCTGATTGGCATTCTAGCCTAAATATTAATATTTGTCGTGGATTAAAATTAAAAATGATTACAGCTACCGCCAATCGGCTAATCAGTTTGAATACTGTATGCAAAAATTTTCTACAGACATTACAGAGAAAATACTTAAAATTGAACAAAGGACTGCGTTCCAACAAGCTCACAATTGCTTTTTTTTGCGTTTTGGATCATGGATATTAAAATCGTTACAATTTATGCCAAAAAAGTTCTTACTGCATTCCACTCTTTTTTCTTTGGTTTCAGATTTTGCAATTACAAATGAATGATGCTCGCTACCATTATCATTTCACGACGTTGGTAAGTTCATTTCTCAAGATATATTGCGGCTTTTATGCATTTCTAATGTTGGTTAGTTTGCTCTTCATACAGGGCTTGCCATAAATTCCAAATTGCTTTTTTAGATTTTAAGTCGAAGTGCATGCCAGTAGCACTGCTATGTATATCATTGCTTAAATGTATCAAATTTATGGGCTCTGCTGTACTTCAGCCAATATATTGTTTTCGCGACTTTTTTCCACGTTTTTTTTCTGTGGATACATTAATGCAGCGTTTGCTTACGTTTTCTTATGAAAAATGGAGGCCAATGAATATGGAATATATATTTTATACCAAATGTAATACTTAAGAAGTGCTTACAGATTCTAAAAAAATAATGAGAAATTGGCAAATAAGGTACAATAAATTTCTCGCATATGACTTTTCTTTTTAAGGGATTGCGACTTTAATACGTATTACAGTAAGAAGTTGAGAGTCGTGCCGGCCCATTTGAGGAATAATCATTTTACATAATGGAATTTCGTTGTTGTTATATCTATGTATGTCTATGTATTTACATAAGATCATAAGATATACGGTACAACTAGAAATGCGAATGTTTTATATTTTTATTACACAAGGGGTCATAACATGGCATAAATTAATTAGTACAATTAGAAATACATATTTTTATAAATCTGATTGCCAAAGTTTGCAGCTAATAATTAAATCTTATAGTGTACTTTGTCTGGTAGCTGTTGTTCAGATTCAAAACCGGGTCTCGGTTTCTGTTCGCTTGTTAGCCTTTCGTCCTTCGATATTCGTTGCAAAATGTCAATGTATAACCCATTTCATTCTTTCATTAAAAACTGTCTCATCTCAAACATTAAAAAAGAGCATTTCTTTGTACATGTATACTAATCACGACGAGTCGTAAATTCTCATTTCCTCCCATCCCGCGAGAAGGAGTGATGATAAGAAGAGTAAAAAATGATAAAAATATCTATCTGTGAAGGATAGGATGAAAAAAATTACATTATGACTGAGTGAAAATCCGAGTAAAACTTTAGATTAGTGATACGTCCAAAAGAAATTTACGCCCGCTTTGCTCCATCCTCACACGACACGACGGTAGTCATACACTCTCCACTTCCACTTTTTTCTTCCTCTCTCGGGCTGAAGGAGCTGTGTAAAAAGTGCTGGCTCCTTGTGTCGTTGATGTAAGATGTTGATGGGAAGGGTGTTTCCAATCCAACAAGAGGAGAAATGAAAAATAGGAGGAAAAACCTCAATAAGTGGAATACATATAAAATTCATTTCATATAAATATATCTGTAGACACGTCGTCTTAAAGTGGCTCTACAAACAAGAGCAGACGAAAGTAACAAATTTCGGATGAAATTAGACGTGAAAATAGTTGGTATAAAGGGAGGAACAGATAAGTTCTATTCCAATGCAGATACATCAATTACGACTCACCATCACAAAAGAAATGAGGGGAGTGGGGCGGTCCATATATTTTGCACAACTTGTGTGGCCCATGGCGGTTTATGTGGCTGGGAAGGAGAGAGAAAGGCATTTTTCCCTGAGAAGAGAGCTATACATCTTTTTTGAAAAAAAGAAGGAAGAAAAAAATTGTCTTTCCCCTAGTGCCTCACAATGACAAAAAGATGACTTACGCTTGCTTTACATATTATTCGATTTCTCTCATTTTCACCCAATAACTTTCTCGCCCGTAAACTACTCAGGAGGAGGAAATTTATCATGCGAGTTTTTATGTAGACCGCAAAAATGTTTGAAATGCAGTTAATATGTGAGTCATACATCAGAGTCGGCCTCTAGACAATCAGTCGTAATATTGATGTCGTCGTTAGCATATAATCACATGTGTCACAAAGAATGCTGCACGCAAAAAAAGTACTCGGAAGGAATTTTAACTAATGTCTAATTCTTCCTTGACGGAAGTTTGTTCTTTTATAATCACTTTAAATTTTTTCCGGTGGAACAAGTGTGAATTTGAAAAGCTAATGAATTGCACATTTACTATAAGAATAATGTATACCATGAGTGCATATTTCGCAGGAATTTTTCAAATTCTAATTTTATATCCGAAAGCCTGGAAGTAAATCATTTGCACACAACTTTTTATACTCCTTACGAATCTCGACAAAAGTTGATAACTGTGAAAAATTGTAGTTAAAAAATGTGTCCCCTTCGTGTCGGCTCCTTGATTTAAAAAGAAAGATAGAGGATCCATTTGAGAAATTAAATGTAGACATGAGACATATGTCATCAAATGATGGGAAACTTCCTCTTTTTCCGGCTTTCCCCTTTGCATATGCTCGTGTTGTGTCATCATGCCTAACTCTCAAAGGACTTTTTTGTACCCCACAGTACTTCACGCTTTTGTTTTCTTGTCCCTCCGCACTTACTCACTCCAGCGACGTTTTTAAGTCAAATAAACAAAAGCATTCTTTTGGATTCTTGGAAGAGTAGGCAGTTTATCAGATGAATGGTTTAATTTTTTGTCGTATATATTTCCATATACTGAGTAAATACGTTTTAACCAGAAATTTATGCTTTGTAGTATACCCACAGCCAGCACACTGTTTTACTTCAGATTTTTCTCGCAACTTTAACATTCTATTACTTTTCTCATTTTCCACATTAGTGTTTTTTTCTTCACTTTAAATGAAAAAAGTGCTATAAATACAAATAAAAGATTAAAGCCAAATATTTATGGCAAATGGGATGCACTCTGATTCTGATTAATATTTTTGCATTCACTTCTGGGTACTATATCACATTTGTTCGCACTAAACTCATCACCGATCCTCCTCTAATTAAGAAAACGCATTCTTCTCTAATGTTTCCATTTAAAGTCGTCTTTCTTGGAAATTGCACCCTGGTGCTGTAGGCTTTTGTAGTTGCATACAGCAATATTTTGAAAGTGGTGCATGTTTTTTTTTTCTTTTAAAAAAAGTAGTTACTCAACTGTGAACCACCTCCTAGCCGCAGCGCTCATTCTCATTTCCCTTCACACAAACATCCATGGCTGCTTGCTCGTAGGCATTTTCAGTTAATTAAAGTGAGTTTAAGTAAATTTTCATACTCTCCATTTTTCCCACTCGGTTCCTTGGCTCTGTCTCAGGGACGAAAGGTGAAGGCATTGCTCGAGACTCTGTATAAAAAACGGAAATAATTTGGTGGGGTAACATGGATCTTGTAATACAGTTTTAATGAGATGGCTGTTGTAATGTCTTCATTTGGTCTTGGTAAAGGTGGTTCGCTATGGGTGCTTGAGCGTCGTACGTGAAAATGATATTATTTTTATGGTATGAACTCATCTACCTTTGTAATACCTTCATTCCATTTTATAGACTCGTTTTTACTCCTTGTAATGGCTCAGGCATGTTTGAGATTTTTTCTCTCGTGTGTAAGCCACCCTTTTTGTATTCATATTAACACGCATTTACCATCTCGCTAATGACCCCTTCCAGCTTAACCTATGTCATTTTGCATTTTATCCCGTGGAGTGGTAAACGACAGCAATAATGGTTTTAGCATGGATAATAACTGTAAACTTTGCCAACCACGAAATTTACGTAGTACTTTCTAATGGACTTTTTTTACTTTACGGTGCCTACGCTGAAAGGCATTTTTCTACTCGTGCGTTTTTAGACTAGTCAAAAAAAAGAATCCTAACTGGATTTGGAAATGTTGAGCCAGTGCTTTCCCCTATAAATTCCCAAAGTAAATTATGAGCTTGCTCAAAAAAATATTCTTTGCCTAATGCAAAACATGCCTGAAAAAAAACTTTGTCTAATTCATCTTATCTAATTTCTCTCTATTTTTTCTTTCTTTGACAGGATTTAGAGATGTACGACTTAGAGGACTTTGGCTACAATAGTGTGAATATAACGTCTTTCCGTCTGAT
>JAHZMY010001622.1:0-12727 GCA_027743915.1 Seira sanloemensis | reverse complement strand
AGCCTGCATGACTATGACTCATGGCGTCGGAGTCAAATATATAATTATTTGAAACCGTATTGTACTATTGCTTGCTTCAAATTTATATGTAGCTGTAGTCCAGAAGAAATGCCACAATTCACATTTGTCTCAAAATAAGAGAAGGTTTGAGTGTGAGTGTGCACGCGTTCCCAAAATCTGCACCAAGCCGACATGTATCTTGGTGCAAATAAATAGGTTGCCATTTAATTTGGTTTTAACTCAATTTTGTGGATATAAAGGACAAGTCAAAAGCAAACATAACTGTGTGGTGCCTAAAAAGTACAATAATTAAATTATGCATGATTCGCATAGCATAAAGACTTCAAGCAGAAGGCATATAGAACAGATCTGTTTCTTAATCCTATTAAAAGGGCAGAACTTTCAATTCTGCTCCACCGAATGACCAACACCCATTGCAACATGACTCAAGAATTATGAGATTTTTTTGCTGAAAGAATCGTATATTCATGCGTGCAGCAAACAAACATGCTTAGATGTTTGGCTTCGGCTTATATGCGGCGGAGTAATCCTCTATTAGAAAAAAATGAGAATTCCAATCGATTGTACAACAACTAATTCAACTTTTTGCAAGTCGTTAAAAATTGCTTAGTTCTCATTTATTTTGAAGATTTTTTACTTCCGTCAAAAAATTCTCATATTGCGTAAGATTAAGGTAGATTTTTTTGGGTGGGCGCCGAGTGCCGGACAACCGCTGCTGTAATGTTACACTAGAATCGATTACAATTGTTATCGGGGGATTTTACAAGTCTTTGAAAAATTCCTTCAGTTTCGCGGTCTCATTTGTTGACTTCAAATACTATTCAATTTGAAAAGAAAAGTGTCTTGAGGGATACGCTTCTAAGTATGTAATCCGTTCCATGTGTACCATATTAAAGTTGCAGAATATTTTATACGCTCTTTCATGACTCAGCCGCGTTTTCCAATTTTCGACGTAACTTGAGAACAAATTCAAACCAATGCAAACTTTACAACCAAACCTGCCCACGAGAACAAATATTTAATTACATGCTTTCATCAAAGTCAAAGCGACATTTTGCAAATTTTACAAGGACTGAACTGCAACGCCCCAACCAAACTGAAAGAATGGTTTAATCTATCATGTTACAGCTTCCAACACAAAATCTTTTGATTTGTTATTATAAGTATTATCGACGTATTCATAGTTCTGTAGGGTCGTGCGGCATGGAGAGTTGACATAAGTGATTTGAATGTCAGTACCTACTAAGGAATACGTAATGTGGGCAAAAGTGCATAAAATATTCTGTCCTTGAATAGAATGATAGTGCAAGATTTTTTCATGTGCCGAGAAACGCAAAATGATCAGAGACATGGAAAACTTTGCTGCAATGAGATAAAGTAGCGCTAATAATAGATTATGCAAACCTAAGCTTATAATTTCTCAAAAAAAAACTCATTTTTGTTTCAGACAGTAATGTTCATAGCTTTCTCTCTCAAAATGCTACATTTTACAGATCAACTTCAATTTTAATTGTTCTATCCGGTTCATTAAACTCGTAGCTCGCGTATGTAATTGGACAACGGATGTATAAATCAGTGTTTCATGGGTGGGAAAACAACGACGCAAAATTTGTATTGACATGATGACATCATTACCAAAATCTTCCACTGCCAATGACATAAAACCATGTGATAACGGTATTGTATGACTGGTTGTGCACACTTTTAAACAAATTCTTTTAAAAATAATCCGGCCGCAGCACTTATTCACAAACGATTGATTGGGAACCAGTTCCAACGAATTATTTTTTAAATCTGCAATTAAAATAAAAAGATAACGTTAGTTCACTCCGTAGTAGAATTACATGACATGGGAGCTCGACACGTATCCGTGTAATAATGGGTAATGAATTATGTTTATTCAAACTTTACGTACTAGAGAAGACCTCGTGTAAGTGCCTACATAAGCATGCAATCGATCAGCTCTGCGAGCACATTTTCTGGAGACGAGTTTGAAACCGAGTTAATGCTGTACTGAAGCAGAGCTTGTGTAAGCGGAGAACTTTTGTCCTCTCAAAGCGAGAAAATTTCTTCTGGATTTACAACTTGACAACTAGGTAAAAAAAGATAAACGAGAATCGCAGCAGCTTTATTTCCCTATGCTATCACGCGAAGATTTGAATAATTTTAAGGTATTGCATTGACCCAACTGCCAAAGCAGTATACGTGTATATCCAGATAATGTAATGTGTAACGCAGACAAAAACTGCTCTCGTTTAATGCTAAAGCTATCATGAAATTTTGTCTGCGCTTCTCGCAGTTTAAATTCGTCATCATTTCAACTTCACTACTTTTTAGTGTAGAATGAGCATAACCATTGCGTATGCATGCATATGTCTACCTACTTTTCTACATTTATCTCCTGGAAGAATCGCGTCTTAAAAGCATTTTTTACAATTACGAGTTTTTATTATACGAGCAAAGTCATTTTTCCACATGTTGCAAGCAGACTTTTGACTTGCTCAAGAAGCGTACTAAAAGAGTTCTCACAGTTCTCATTGTACACACTCTCATGGCACTGTAAGCTGTAGTTCAGTGGGTAAATGGAAGCAAGGATGGAAAGGGCAAGAGGAAGCTTTTTATGAGATCTATTAACAGCTGCAGATGGATGTTAGATGCAACAGGAAATTACCATATAAAAGTACCTCCGAAATTACCGGAGCACCCAGTACCATTATATCGGAATAGTGGCAAGGATTAATACGTTTGAAGGTTAATCGACGAATCAAGGCTGTGCCTCGCTCGTTGTTCTAACTAGATCATCGTGTATTTCTAGTAGATGATCGGCCAATTTATTATAAATGACTGTGGATTGTATATCGTATTATAGTACATATGCACTGCTGTATTTTATTCGGTGTGTTGATGCTGAACCCATGATTCAGAAGAATGGTCCAATTTTTTCAAGTTAATATAATCAACAAAGAGCATTTGCCGATCACGGAGAAGTTTCACATGAGCCTATTGCTATTTAGAACCCAGAACCTATCACTTGCTATCATAGAGTTTTACTTTCAATAAAAGCGAAAGCAAGTGTGTAAATGGTAGTAGGTTAATGGAAATTGTGCAATATTCCTCTATTTTTCTCACATTAGCTTTGCAGGAATACATGTAATGTAATGGTAAGATCTTGTTTGATTGGCAAAATTTGATTCTTTCTTCCCATCCAATCTAATGGTTTGAGCTCAAAATAGACACTCTTGTAATTTCGGTATATTCACATTAACGTTTAGTATGCTATAGCAAAAGTCAGTAATAATATCGCAACACTAGCCAAGACTTTACCTAGCACCTTAACATTTAAGGGAGAAAATATTGGTATTTTTGTTGGCTGTCAGTTAAATTTCAAAATATTCAAAGATTATAATATATAGATCAAAAATATTCTTACTACCTTTTAGGTTATCGATTTTTTGTCACTTGAAGACAAACTGTAGCACGAAAGGAAACAAGCACAACACTAGTCGTAGGTATAAATCACCTCTACATGTGTCTGCAGCAGAGATTTTAACGCACTTCTTTCAGAGCTGGAGTGAATGGAGAAAATGAGTATTTCCAGGCTGACGGCACTTCAACCACTCCAGTTTTTTTGAAGGACAAATGTTTATTATCAGGCCAGAGCAAAGCTCTCTCNGCAGAGATTTTAACGCACTTCTTTCAGAGCTGGAGTGAATGGAGAAAATGAGTATTTCCAGGCTGACGGCACTTCAACCACTCCAGTTTTTTTGAAGGACAAATGTTTATTATCAGGCCAGAGCAAAGCTCTCTCTACATGCTTGATCAGCATGTAAATTCATAAACCTGGGAAAAGCGTAGAACATGTAGGAAAATAGCCTAAACGAGCATATAATTTTACTCCTGTCGGTGACCGTTGACAAACTGATGTTGGTGCAGAGATATTTCTGCCGAATGAACTCATCTGCATCCTTTTCTTTTTTGTTCAGAGAGAGCCTCCATGAGATGGGCCATGAGGCAATGCTTATTTTTGGTAGGTACCATTATTGCAGGAACATAAAATGCAGCATGTACGAAAGGCGAGCTACAAGGGGATGGAAAGTAACAATCATTTTGTACAGCAAGAAAAGAAGCAATAATAACAACGAGAGACGTTGTATCATCATAAACTCAGCAAATTCCTAGTACCATTATGTATTGGGACGGTGAACATGTATTGAAAACGTTGCATTTACAGAATTTTTAGAAGAATATATGTGTTCCTTTTGCTCGTACCCAGGGCTCGTCTCTTTCGTAATAATACAATGTACTGAACTGAGCAACAAATCATCATATCACCGTTCCTCTCTCTCCCTTCTCTGCAGAAGAAACTATCTATACGTTGTAGAAAATGTTATTTTCTATAGGTTTCATGTTTTGATGAGAATCCTTTGGTATTGTTCAGAGCCCATGCTACCAGCTAAACTGGTGTGTACATATGTGACAAGCAGATGTGCATGTGTGTGGTTAAAGCGCTGTAAATTTCGCAGGATTGTTATCGTTAGTGCAAGGCATTTTGGCAATTTTTGATCAGTATTCTAGAACATATTGTTTGAAATGATCGTATAATAAAAATGATGACTTTTGCTTCCTTGCAAAATATACGCTCTACGGCCATTTTAATGAGAGTGTCTGTACATATTATATTTCCTTTATCGCACTACTTGACATCAAAACTAATTATACATTGGTACATGTCTTCATTGATGTACAAATAGTAGTGAAGAGGGATGACGAAAAAAGCTGGGTAAACGTTCAAGATTTGGGTAGATTGTGATTATAAAATTCGATATATCGCATTGTATTTTTGATGAGCATCCTTTTTAGCGAGAAACTTATGAGCACGTTTGGATCCCCCACATGATGAATTTTATGACGATCAAATAATAGTTTGACTAGGCTACGTCGATGGATTCTAGCCGGTAATAATGCAGCAACATCAGTCAAGTAAACAAGAAGAGCAACTTTATGCTCAACTTTCTTTCATGTGCGGAGCTTGTGTACACACAAATTTTGTTTGTCAAGTTCATTAATGTGTACTAATATTTAGTAATTATTATTACCACTTTCTAGTTGACAGGAAGTTGGCTATATTGAGATTCATTGCCAAATCAGTGTAGAAATCCAATGCGGGTTTGGGACATGCGAATATAGGCAACCTGTTGACTACACGATGCTTTTAGTCAAACACGCAAACATGTGTGCACATTCTGGGGTGTAGTAGAATAAGCCTCATTAAGAATACCTGAAAATTGGTAAAACGCTTTGGTAATCAAAAAGTATTTTTTTACTCCTTGTAGCAACGTTTGGAACGTGTAACTGCATAACTATTTGAAATTTAGCGTGACGTTTCACTAGTCTGCACATTTAATTATTTAGGGATCAAGCATGTATCATTACGTGGGCTGCTGATTTACGTTAAGACTAAGACAATATCGTGTCCGCATTTTTGATATTTTTGTGTTGGAATGAGATTTTTCAAATGCTTCAATCATGTAACCCAGCTTATACTTAAACTTCACAATACCTTCTGCTTGTGTAGAAACTTGGGTCCCAAATTTCTTAGATATGTGTATCGTTAATTTTTAATTCACATCCACTGTGAGAAAATTTTCCATGTAGCGTGTATGCAGGAAAAATGTTTTCAAAACTCAAGGTCAACAAGGTTGTGTAAATTGGAATCTGTAGAATTCACAAGCGTTGATATTTGAAGTGCTGCTTTTTTAATCAAATGATTTTTATTTCGAAGAGGAAACCCTTGTCATCATAATAGATGCACTTGGTCATATGTAAATGACACAACCCATTCATGTTTTTGTATACAACATGATTTTGGATGGAGAACATGCCATTCAAATTGAATTTATGCTCCTCCGGATAGCTCAAATCATTAATGAGCAGAAAATTCCAGAATGCAGGTTTGTAAATAATTTATGACTAAAATTGAATCTATGGCTAGGCTAATATCAAAATATATGCAAAATCTGGCTTAATATTATTTTTAGTATCCGCAGAACCATCCCAAATATATTGAAAAATAAGATTTTGTTTGAGTAAAGATGTAAGGAATCAGTTTAGTATCTGTCACCAAAATACTGTGTCTAATAAATCAAACATTATCTGCGCAATGAAATTCTCCACTGCGTCAAAAGTGTTGGTTGCAGCAAACATAAAACAGGCTTTTGGTAACATGAAAATCTCAAATTGTTTATTTTTGAATAAATAACTTCACAGTCCAACCTGAGTGTATTTATTTAAAAATAATAATTACGAATAGCCATTTCAACCTTTGTCTCATTTATGACCTTCAACTTTGCTTAATCAAAACATTTGTCTAAGAGAGATTGTGTATGCACAATTTGAGGAGGCAAATATGTAAATCGCGTAATAATATTTCAGCATCTTTTAAAGAAGAAAATGTGCTAAATGATACTATTGCAAGTGGACATCTTTCGGAACTCGCAAGATCTTTGAGTAGTGTAGAATGCTCACATTGATGGTTCAGCTTTGCTTTGATAGATGTTTCGTAGTATTCATTCTTTTAGTTCGTATGAGCTTTTGGGATTTGGTAACATTTGAAATCATATGCTAAACCTTAGAAAGTGCAGATGTAAAATTTCATTCTTTATTTCAACCTAACACATCACCATGATGTACAGCAGCATATACATGTCTATCTATGATTATATACATCCTGCGAATTTACTTATAATTATTTTAATTCAATTTATATAATGCAATGCAGTTTAGCAAAGTCATGTTTCAAAAGATTCGATTTGTAAAATGGCTCTTCCGTTACATAGGATTATTCCTGCAAGTGATATAAGCAGTCCAATTGACTGGATGTGAGTTTGGACAACTGATTGGTTGGCAGCAATTGTATGAAAATGAAGAACAATACGATATCACAATCCAGTAAATTAATATCCGTACCACATTTACTGCCAATACCTCAGATTCCAACATTTTGACATTGTCAATTGGTGCTCAATCCATTAAAAATATGTACCTATTTACGTTTAGGCAGTTTCACCGCAGTCAATGAAGACATTGCCATGACTGACTGAGTTACATGCGTAAATAGATAAACATACCATTGGAATTTTAAAATGTTCATCAGCCAAAATGAATTGTTCTATGTTACATGTCTCGAAAATCGTACTACTACCAGCATGGATAAAATATAAAAATATATATTTTAGGTTGAAATGGCAAACCTAATACGGCGGAGTTGTACGTAATAAAGATCCGAGAATACAAATTCGATTACATATTATGCATAAAAATCTTTTAATTTGAGAGGATAAGAGACAGACTCAATATGTAGTATTGATGCATTTGATTAAATTCATCAAAATACTGTAATCAGGTTTTACACATCTCACGATTTAATGATATCTGCGTTTGAGGTTTTATTTCTGACTCCATGTTATTAACTAAAATGACTGTGTCTGTAATATCTCCGCTGGGACTCGGAATAAACGTTATGCATAATGCATCGTAATCAAAGCGCTCTTATAGCGCGTTGCATTTCCATTGTGCATCATCATTTTAAGCATTGCAGATGCAGATATTGTGATGAGTACAAACTGATGTATTAAAATTTCCTAGTCTGAAGCAGGAAACTCCGGAAAACTGCTGCCACAGCCGACTTTCGCGGCTGCAACAAGTATGACTTCTCCGAGAGAGAAAAAATACCGAAGGAATAAGTCTATTTTTAAAATCTAATTCATAGACGGCCGTTGCCCTAAAAACGTATGTAAAAACTAAATGGAGGTGTTCGCCAAGTCTAAAAGACACATATGTACACACTATGAATCTAGACTGCACATCAAAGAAATCTCTAACGTCTATGCCATTATTATCATATATTTAATTTTCACTCACGATATCATACACATGCAACTTATAACTATCTGGATGCATATCGCCGACGAAATAGCTCTTGCAAACTTTTTTGCGCTTATAACCCCGCTAACGATGGTGCACATTATTGTTACCGTGTAATATCCTGCGTTCGGTTCACGGCGTCATTTCCGATACTGTACGAGACACTAGTCTAAAACTTGACTTTGATTTTACAACACCGATCCGAATTTCTGCATTCGAGGGCCTTATGTGTGTCTTGAGTCTTTTAATAACTTGATAATGGTAGTATCTTAAATTTTGAAAAAAGTAAAAACTCTTCTAAAACCCATTGTTCAGGAAGGCAGACAATCACGTTTAATTTTTATTAAATTCATACGCCGCCGCGATTAAAGGCAGATTAGTGACAATAGCAAATTAAGGACACTTTTCTCGTATTTCGCATCATAGTGCAAGTATGATGCATACATATATTGAGATATCTCAAGTGATAATCAAGAGTACAGAAAATGTGTGGGTGGTTTGCAAAGAGCTTCTAGTGATCCATTTTAGCTGGACATTGGAAGGCTTTCTCTGCCATTTTAAATTATCCAAATTGCTAATTTGATTATTTGATTGCGAAAGGGAGTTTGTGGCCCACATTGTATCACGTGAATATAAGTACAAGTTACACTCAGCCTTCAAGTCTGCGATTACTTTTTGCTCGTTTGCAACAATCGAATTTCGGTACTGATGACCAAAAGTTACAGCGGCAAAGCTGAAGATTTCTTTTCGGCGGATTTTACCTATCTGAAATAAGTACGATCTCTTTTCTCCATTTGGCTTGTCTTATAATTATTTTGTCGTTTTAAAAATTCAGACCTACTTTGGAATGATGTACCTTTCCTGTAATTGTTGATTTCCTTTGAACCATAAACGTTGTTTTTCTCCGATACATTCTTAACTCTCGTGTCGCAAACCCTTAAGATTTTAAAAATACAAAAACAAAATCTGGTTCGTCAAGCATCATGGAAAATAGTGGTGGAGGAGGAGCGCCTTGGAGGTACAACACAAGACAGAAATACACAATATAATTAATTTTTTGTCCATTAATAATATATACCACACTTCTACTTCCTTAACGCACATTTCCTATAGAATCTTGTAATTAATAATAATTGTTAATTCCATATATATATACTTATATTGCAGCCTTGTTTGTCATTTCAGCTTTTGCTAATAATGCCACGTTGATTGGGTGTTGTATTTTAATTTGCTGTTCTGCATCCCCTTGAGACTTTTCAAATTACATATGTAGGAAGTTGTAGTTTCTGGCAATCCCAATGACAACATTGTCTTCTACTTCCTTAACGCACATTTCCTATAGAATCTTGTAATTAATAATAATTGTTAATTTTATATAGATATATACTTATATTGCAGTCTTGTTTGTCATTTCAGCTTTTGCTAATAATGCCACGTTGATTGGGTGTTCGGGTGTTGTATTTTAATTTGCTGTTCTGCATCCCCTTGAGACTTTTCAAATTACATATGTAGGAAGTTGTAGTTTCTGGCAATCCCAATGACAACATTGTCTCCTGCACACATGAACTGTGACGTGTTAGTTACAGTTGATCATTGGAGGAATGCATTTTAATCATACTTGACAATGATGGAATTTCGCCATTTTATTGTACTTCCCTTCCTAGAAAAAATGGCTTTGCTTATATGCATAGCCACTCAAACTTTTCATTGATAACAGCATTACGATGTTTGGCAGGGCAAAACATTTTGTTATGAAGCCACCAACTGGTGGTTCGTTGAGTTTTGTGTCACACAATGTTTTCACTCTCACAGTTTCTCACTTTTTTGTTTTATTACAAAAGTCAGGAGAGCTCTCACCTCGTTTGTTTTTAAGTGTAAATT
The DNA here is from genome assembly GCA_027743915.1 of Seira sanloemensis. Lineage (NCBI taxonomy): Eukaryota > Metazoa > Arthropoda > Collembola > Entomobryomorpha > Entomobryidae > Seira > Seira sanloemensis. The sequence continues at coordinate 2,902 of JAHZMY010001622.1, read as the reverse complement.
AAAATCACGGGAAATCAAAGAGGAAAGACTGAAAGACAATATGTGTAAAAGCGGTTTACTCGGCTTGAGAGTTGACTATATGCCACAAGATAAATTGCAATTTTAAGACCCATGCAGTGTTTCCTTCCGCTTTCATATGAAACATGTACGTTATGCACCTATGCTCCGCAATGCTGGCTACTTTTTCCTTTTGGCTACAAGTAGTCTTCTCAAGAGGAAATTATTTTTTTCAGTTGAACTTTCGGAGAATCTGGGATTTTCCGACAGATGCTTTGAAAAAAGTGTACAAACTCACATGTAAATGCTGAAAAAAGTGAATTCGGTTTTTCTAATATGACAATGCGCTATCAAGAAAAAAGTACGAAATGGCAGAAAGCAACCTGCATCTTAGGTTCAATGCTCCAAAAAGCTCTTCTTTCCTGGTGAGATTTAGCTTTAAAAGCATTGTCTTAGGTCTTTTTTTCGAAGAATGTAAACACGACGACGGAAGGCCGATGAAATATTATCTATTTTGTCTGAATTTCAGTCATAGTACAGTCAATCGTCTTTAGACGATTAGATTGATACATGGACACTACAGTGTTTTTGTCTAACCGACAAATACAGATTAGGAAGCATGACGGCGAAAGCTCACATGCTTTTAAATGACTTTGCGAGCCATTAAGACTTTAATGGAGTTGTGCCCTAATTTAAGCCATATGATCTGGCAGAAAAAGTCTTACAAAAATCTGTAAAACATTAAACGACCAATGAACCGAATTATCTAAGCTGCAAATTTACGCAGAATGACACTATTTCCATATTCCTGATGTCCTAAAAAATCAGCAGATGGGATACAAACAGAGACATTTTAACTGTATTGTATAAGGATAAAATAATTTTATGTTTTGAGCTATACTTTTACTAATTTTGAGTATGATAAATAATTCCACGACCGTAAAAATGTGCCTTTCTAATTTCATTATTAATGTGCTATTCTTATTTTCCATAGTTTATCTAACATAGAAAGTCTATGTATTCATTAGACTTTTAGAACGTGATTGCAGTCATATCATGTGCACATTAAAAGACATTCCAAATCATAGAAGATCAGATATGGTTAATCAAGTCTTTTTGATGTTTCCTAACGTGAGATTAACAAGTTGTAAGAAAAGACAATTTTCAAGTAAAATTGCACAAAATAATTTATTAGGAAACCAACATACTCATAATAAAAGCAACATACTCATTTTCTCCATGATGTGCATAATACCCTGAATGTTAGCACTTGCTTCTTTCGAACGGACGTGCCACGCAACGCCTACATGTTTTTTGACTGTTGCTAGTAAAAGTAAGGTAGAAGATGCTAGCTGAGATTGCAAAAGTGTGGCTTGGAAAGACTTTTAAAAAATATGAAAATGATCCCAACTGTTGCAAGGCGAGAACTATGAGGATAGCCATGTATAAATTGCAGTAACAGAGGTCGGGGCGCACTTTTCTGCCACTCTTACAGACTTTCTCGTATGACATCACCCCTTTCCATTCTATATTTTCCACAAATAAAACCGTTCTTTCCAAAGAGGTGGGAGTACCACAGGATGAAGTCACGCTATGCCTTCTTAGCACGTTCAGAATTTTATGACAGATTAGTAGTGCACTTGTGTGTCTGATGGAGAGACTTTTTAAAAACACCACCTACTCAACTTGCGTGGCAGATATGTTTGTATACAGAAACTTTCTCGTCGTAAAGTATGGAATCTTTTATTTCAAAAATATTTTTATGGGCTGCAGTGTTGACTTGACTTTAGACCACCGATATGAAAATTTTGTCTCCGAAACGACAAGAAGTTATATCATTTATGCTGCTACTACGTGGTGATGTAATGAAAATCGTTCATGTGTTTCCAAATTCTGCTGCATGGGCTCCGCTTTCAGAATGATTCTCATAAATTCTTTAGCTAAAGAGTAGGAGTTTCTGACGCGTGATTATTGATTAACCTAAACTTTCCTCTATAAAAGGAGAAATGTTGGTAGATTTCAAAACAAGAAAGGTGATCATATGGTATTACAACAAAGGGGAAAAGTTTCGTCATCGTCAGAACGAACGTGTTGCTTCACAAAGCTCAATTTATTACATCTTCATTAGACAAAATTAGTATGACTAATTGCTGGAAAGAAGAAAACAGCTCAAGACAAGAAGACAGCAAATTGTAAATTCTCTCTCGTAAAGCTACACACACAGTTCTGAGAACACTTGGCTTTGATGAAGCAATGGATTCTGTATGCCTCATACAATATTTAGGAACTCTTTTCGGCTTTGCCCTTGTGACATGAATGCGAGGGTGAATGCTTCGCATGTACAATGCTGAAGATTCTGTCGAGATGTTTTCTGCCTCGTTGTGCAAAAACATTGTTGTGGCATGGGGCATTCTAAATTCCAATTTGATTAGACTGGTCATACTGCATAACTTTACGCCACAGTCAGTGATTGCAAGAAAAGGATGACATGGGCTAGCTAAAAGGTGTACAACATGCCATCAGTCACACGTAAAGGTTAGTCATTCAGACAGATTCCGACAAAAACTGGCGTAAAAGGATGTTAGTTATGCTTTACGCATAGCAATTATCATCGTATTTTTGCCAGTTTGAAATGGTCTGAATGACCACTTACATCTATAACACAATCATTGTTCGATGACATGTTTGGGTTTTATTTGCATAAGGAATTCTTCACGTGGATGGATGACACAGTGCATCTTCAGAGTTCAACACATTCAAGTGATGCAAAAAGTTCTTTTTAAAAAACTTGGTGGAAGTTGCAGCAACTTCTTTCAAACATAATAGTTATCAGCATTCAGCAATAGATAGCATGTGCAAATTTTCATCGTCTTTTACTTTTTGATATAAGAAAGTTAGTAAAAAA